>JADLZL010003645.1:0-18535 GCA_015844335.1 Chrysopogon serrulatus | reverse complement strand
CTGCACACACCAGCACACACCCTACCAGCTTCTCTATTGCTCCGGCCTTCCTCACCGGCCGGCCGGCTGCTCTTCTGCTTCTTAATTAGCTTTGCACTCTTGCAGTTGCAGTACAAAACCGCGCGCGCTAACTCTGCTTCTGACTCTCAATGTGTTGCATGCACTCATCACCACCAGTCACCAAACAACAATCCAAGCAACTCCATCCATCCCCATCCAAGCAACTCCATCCATCCCCAAACCACTACCCAGCAACTCTGCTCCAGTGATCTTGAATTTAAGCCAGCAGCAGCGGAGAAGAGAGAGAGAGAGACTAGCCATACACAGATCGTCGCTGGCATGGCCATGGCGGATCGAGGCCGTTCTTGTTCTCGACGCCGCGACGACTACTCCGTGGCCACGCCAGTGGACCGAGGACGACGAGGGCGGTGACGTCGTCCATGCACGAACGCGCTGCGCCGACGACGACAGGCCCGCCAAGCGCAAGCGGTCGAGGCGCCAGCACCACCTCCGCGACGCCCCGTCCCGGGCCCCGGCCGAGGAGGAGCACCTCACGCGCGCACTGCCTCCTCATGCTGGCGCGCGGGCAGCGCGACGTCGCCGTTTGCGGCCCCACGCCCGCACCGTCGACGTCGCCGCCGCCGCCCCAGGTGCTCCGTGTGCGGCAAGACGTTCCCGTCCCACCAGGCCCTTGGCGGCCGGCCACAAGTCGATCGAGCCACTGTCACCGCACCATCAGGACGCCCGCGACGACGACGAACACTTCCCCGCCGGCCGTGCCAGGGGATGATCCGGCCCCGTCTTCGTTGGCGTCGCCCGCCGCGTCCACCACGTCCACGTCCGCCGCTTCTGGCACTGCAACTCTGCAAGGGTGCAGCAGCACGAGTGCTCTGTCTGCAGGAAGACCTTCCCGACGGGGTAGGCGCTGGCCGGGCGGCCACAAACGCTGCCACTACGAGGGCATCGGCGCCGGCGCCGGTGCCGGTGCCGGTGCCGGCGCCGCCACCACTACTGCGGCCTTATTTAGCCGCCGCGGGTTCGATCTCAATGTACCGGCCCTGCCGCCGGACTTGATGGTTGACACCGAGTACTGGTGCATGCTGCCACCGCGCGCCGGCGGACCAGGAGGAGGAAGTGCTCAGCCCCTTAACTTCAAGAAGCCGAGGGCCGAGAGGCTAGCTGTTGATCATGTCATAGTTCCCTTGCTCACTGCTGCGTGGAAGGCTCCTCTAGCTCCTTGATTTAATTTGCTTGTGCGTTCAATTGGATTATATTGCTGCACCAATGTACGTGTTGGTAGCTAGCGTACGTACATCTGTGAGCTTATTATGTACTCCAATCCCTCGGTCCAGAAAGAATGCGACATATATATATACTAGCAATAATGAAGCCAAATTATCTATTTTATTAAATTTGATCAAGTTTACATGTATCCAATTTTATTCGAAATTTTTCGTAATTCCCGCAGCAATGCAGGGAGAGGGGTCATAGAGAGTGATTGTTGATCTCTTTTCAATTGTGTGTATTATTTGCCTTGTTTCCTAGGCCGAACTAGCATCATGGGCCCAAAGCTCCAAAGCGTTTACCCACACACATTTCAGTACATGCTCGGTGTGCACTTGTCTGGGCTTCAATTCTTGCTTAGCCCAAGGACCACAATTAGGCTTCTATATAGGAATAGTTCTCTCGGATTGTTAATAAGTAGCTGACATACATGTGTACATATGCAGCACAAAATCTATCTATCTATCTATCTATCTATCTATCTATCTATCTATCTAATATCTAAAAAATATTGTTACTATTGATTGTAATTGACAGCAATGCATCTTGGAATTAATTTTTATGCGCATAATGCGGAAGAGCTGAGTAGTCAAAGCATCGGCGGTCATTTTTACCTACAAATCATTAGACTGTCCTTAAGTGCAGTCTCAACCCTGAACCTACTGTATAGCAGTTTTCATGTCATTAAACATTATCACCTAAGCACACAAATCTAATAATGTGGCACATAATTTTAAGAAAAAGACAAAAACAAAAAGGAAACATTCGTCATATGAAAAACGGTGTCAGGCTCGTACTTCAGCCTCCGGGCCATGATGAAGAAAACCAACCTTTTACCTTGTGGCGCAAGATGGAGATGTTGTTTCCATCCCGTGGGACCCACTATCATACGGCGTTGCTGGCCTCATCAATGACATGTACCTCGCCGGCATTGTGTCCTGCCCATAGATTCTCGCTGGCTGAGGTACGGTGGAGCTTGCTGGCAAAACATGGCGAGTATCACCATTGTGAATAAATGGACGGGGCTTTATCAAATCACAAGCTCAGTTCACGTAATAAGAGAGTAACAAATCTGTAACTTTGTCTCAAGAATTTCAGTATAATTTATACTACTGTTCGTGTATGGAAAGCTCAACGAAATGTGGCGAAGAAGCCTCATCGTTATTTGACATGCTGCGTCGATATCATTACCATAGCACGCCATCTTCCCCTACGTTATAATTAGGGGACGGCGGGGGGTCGTAGGGAGCGGGCGGGTTGTGGGCGAAGCGGCGTCCTCGCCGATAGCTGGTATGCCCGCTGATGAGCGAAGCGGCTGTAGCATTCCTGGGCAGAAGGCTGTGGATGATCGGATGGGCGGGGTAGGCGGCTAGGCCGGGCGAGTGTCAGTAAAGTTAGAGAAGGCAAGCTCGTTCGGTGGGGGCGTGGGCGGGGAGGTCGCCGACAACCTGGGCAATGGTCGAGGTGGTGGGCGGGGGAGGCGAAGACCGAGAAAAAAGATGAACAATGGGTTAGGAGGGTGGTTAAAATACGAGGTATGCTGAGAAGCATAGCAAAACATGCTCTGAGGACGCGAAAGAAGCCGCCATTTTCACCCTTGGCACTTGTAATGGACGGGAGTCCCTCTGCAACAGGAGGCCACGTTTGGCGTGGCGCCATTTCCGGCCACGTCGCCCGCCGCAGGGGACAAGCCACTCTTTGTTTAAAAACCTGCATGGCGGCACATGATGTCAACCGATCTAGTCTAGATTAAAAATACGTAAGCTAGAAAACCGATCGTCAAAGGCTAGGTCGTACTAGCTAGTCAGGTTAAGTCGATGCAGCATTGCTTGTATATACATGGGATTCCATTGTTGTTCTCTTCGATCAGATGGACATCAAATGTTTTGTTTATTAATTAAGGTTAATTATTATTAATCAGTGGCATCCTATGTGGAATCATCCCTGCTAAGCTAGTGCGTGCATGCATTATATTCACATGCACGCATCTGTTTAATTTCACCATCATTGGATGCTCATGCATGCCTCTTTACTTTAATTACTATGTTTTTTGACATGTTCTTTATTCAAATTCTTTACGTTATAGAAAAGTCGTTATTATCTTAGTATATTGTGTGTGAGTGGCCTGGGTAGGTATGCGGTTCGTTTCCGTTGGGTGTGCCTAACTGTAACTGTCTGGTGAACTAAAATATTAACTTTTATTTATTTTCGTTCTAATAACTGAGTATTATTAAATTTGAAGCTATACTAGGAGCGATCGCTGGCAGTGTCAAAGTGTTGGATAGTTGTGACGTCAAGCACTAGCAGTTAGCCGGCGAGAGGATGGTGTAGGGGTGGTGTAGATTATGCAAGGATTCACAGCTGTAGATAATATAAGCCATAAGGTCCATGTGATATGAGTGAATGTGTACTAAAAATAATTTTGGAAGACAACCTCATTTGTAATTCAGTAAGCACATGCAAGAGTCTTTCTAAAACTCACTCTCTAAATCCATCATTTGAACAACCATATTCATATAAAAATTGTTTTTGATATCTTTTTTTCCTCCAACAGTTCTTCTATATCCGATTTGCACTCTAGAGAATCGTTCTTGTTTTCTATTTTTGGCTAGCAAGAAATCTAGAATAGTATTTGGATAACCAAATAGAGAAGTTGTTGGAGGATATTGTTTTACCAAAATCTTTATTCGTAGCAATTAGGAAGGATATAGATTCTCTTGGAGTTGCTCTTAAGGGCCTCCTTTGAAAAACCAGCAAAGCCAATTACACATGTTATAGACCATACATTTTTTGGTCATATAAATTTTGTCTCCTAGCTAGGGTTCTTAGTCATCATCGTCCCTCTGTCACCTTCATGTTTGTGTGCCCCGTATCCACACCTTGGGAGTGGGTCCACGACTTAAAAGTGGAGTAGTGGAGTGTGTGACCCACGATGAAGCGACTCTCAGCGATAAATTCAGCCTCAGGATCAGGACCACAATGAAGGAGCAAGGTCACCCCCCTTGGCCCTGCCCACCTCAAGTCTATGACGATGGTGTAGGTCACCCAGCCCTAGTTTGTCAAATCCATGATGAAGGATTGAGCTGGTGCACCCTGCATCTACCTCAATGGACCTACGATATAGGAGGTTGCCTTTGCCCCTACGTCGTCGGATCGTTCATGGTGGTAGAGGTTTGCCCTGATCCTACCTTACCAAACCTAAAACGGAGGAGGTATCCATGGGCCCTAGCTCATCAAATCCATGGTGGAAAAGGTTACCCTAGCCCTACTTCACTAGATTCGTGTTGCAGAAGGTCTAACTAACCGTATTGGCGGTGGAGCAAGCTGGCCTGGCCCTACTTGCAGTTGCAGATCCATAACAGAGCATGTTGCAAGTGTCCACATCAAGCAACGACTTGGTAGCGGTGTTCAAACATGGTGGGCTTGGCAGCTGTTTAGCGATTCTTTTTGGTAATTTTTATATGTCTAATACCAATAGACATGCTGACCCACCTCTGTTATTTTTGCTTCCAAAAACCAGTATTGTCCATCCCTGAAAAGTATTAATGTAGTAGCTATTATGAGGTGCTTATGAAAGCATGTTAGGCTATATATACATTAATTGATCATTCTATGACTCGCTTATCTTGGGACGGCCCAGAAGTTTGAGCGCAGTTTTTACACCAACTATTAATAGCTTTAAGAAATTATATCCTTCCACTAATAGGTCTGTTTACTTGGTAAATATTGTTTTTCACAATGCAAGTCCATATGAAATAAGAGTTCAAAATTGGCCATATGAAAAGGCCGTAGACAAGCACGTCTCCGTCAAATTTCACAAACAACGTCTAGTAATTTAGACAAAGGATGCAGGGGAAGATTTGATCGAACATGTGTTAACATTAAAAGCCTGTTGCCTTTAATGCAACACAAATTTTCAAATAATCTTTCATTCTAAATTATAAGTCATTTTGATTTTTTATGTCTATTTTGTTATGCATCTAAATTTAACATATGTGTAGATGCTTTGTAAAATATGTACCAAAAAGGTCAAAGCGGATTTTAATTCGAAACAAAGGGAGTACTACTCTTAAAAGAACGTGTCTATGTCCTAAGCTAACTTTTTACGATGGACAACAATGATTGGTTTTCTGTGGACAATATGGAGAGAATAATACCTCGATTTTCCACTTCAAAAGAGGGTGACTGGTCGCATGCATGTTAGTGTGTGAATTCCGTCAGATTTCCACATACAAAACCGTAGAACTTTTTTTTTTTAAAAAAAAGCTCTCCATTACTTTCATTTACGAATAGGAGTTAGTGTGATTCTATTTATTTTCTTGCCGTAGTTTTGTTTTTAATTATTTTTGTGATGAGCTGTGGTCAAATTGTTTTTATATTCCAGTAGTGTTGGGCAAGGATAGTGGAGACGGAGATCTACTATTCCTATATTGCTAAGGCCCACTAAGAGGTTCCATCCAATCAAATCACTCTATTTTGCAAAAGTGATGTCACCGACATCATCAAAGGAGTTATAAGCACTAAGACACATTTATCTCCCACTAGCTATTTCTTTTGAAATAGAAAAAAAGTTGTAGCACCTAAATCAAGTATCGTAATTAAAATCCAACTGCGCCATGGTGTTCCTTGCAATAAACTCTTCAAAACAAGATCCCACATGGATATATTTAGATAACTTTTTTAGAAACATTTAAGCCGTTTCTAAGGAAGAACCTAGCATAACTGCATATCATATAGATTACATGATGTCATCCGAAACCTGCTTGATTTTGTGAAGAAAAACTGCCAGAACTTTTGGGAGGGAGGATGACCCTTAGGTATAGTAGGGTTGAGGGGTTCGGGTAGATGAGATTTGGGTGATGGCTATATATAAATCCGTTTCTAAGAAAAAGAATAACAAAACTTCATATCACATAGATTATATGTAGTCCTCTCAAACATGCATGATTTTATATGAAAGAAAACTCCTAGAACTTTTAAGAGGAGGGATGATCTTCAAATATAATGGGAGTAGAGGTTTAGGTAAATGAGATTTAGATGGTGTCCACATATATTTCCATTTGATTTGATGACCCGCAGCAACGCGCGGGGATTTCATCTAGTTGTACAAACGTTGTTGTCAGCAATAAATTTGGATTTGGATTGGTCTTCTACACAGAAAACGGGCCATCGTCCAAGTTAATTATTGGACCGGCACTAAAGCAGCCTGGTGCCTTAAAAAAAAAAAAAAAAAAAAAAAAAAAAAAAAAGAAACCAGCCTAGCCAAGTTTTAGATCATCGTGTGTACTCGATCGGCCGTCAAGCCGCCGCTATATGCAAATGCGCGATGCACTGCATCTGCACGCCATATCAAATCTCTCGTCTATATTTGGTTGCAATATTCATGCATATCTCAATATTCGGACCAACCAAACCATATAAGTTCCATCCTTTGCATTCGAAATCCGATGTACTTATACATATTGTCGGATTTACTTCAGTACATATGTGTTGAAGAGTGAAATTTAGTTTAAGTTCTAAATCATTCTACTCTATCGATGTGAATCCTATCGACTACATATATATGTCATGCGTATATCTTTTTGTATCTATACATATAATTAAGGAATTAAGGAATAATTAATATAGGTTTTATATATACTTTTTTTTTTAAGAGACTCAGTTTCAAACGCAGACGCTCACATACATGAGGGCACACTCACCCCCCAGCCGACGAAGCCAGAATCTTCCAAAGAGGGGCTGATTCCTCTTCTTCTTCCTCCAGCCCCTCCTTCCCTTCTTCTTCATCCTCCATGGCGTAGGGGGCTTAGGAGGGGCTTAGTGTTTCCATGGCCGGTAGGGGGGGCTGGAGCACGGGTAGCCCCCCCGCTGGCTTCGTCGCTGCTCACCCCTATAAATATACGCACGCACCCTACCCCTATGAACACCTTTGAAGACCTAAGTTCGACCGACAAATCTTGAGATTGACGAAGTCATCACAGGCGCCTCGCTATTGACGGGCACATCGCCTACCACTGAAAGAGCAGCGCCGTTAAATCCTAGAATAAATTCAGAAAAAAATGAGCACCCGTATCAAATCTAGCACTTGAATATGGGTGGGCAAGTTCCACCAGTAAGGGACTGCTCCACGAACTCTGCTCCACAAACTCCATCGTGGAGCAACTTCATACAAACTTAGAGTTTGTGGAGTATCTTCTTAGGTGCTCTCACAACTTCACCATTTTTCTTGGAGTTACATGCATAGAGCTGAAACCGTTTGACTAAAAAAACATAGAACGAAGCTAGAAAATATGAAGCGGAGCAGTTCCAAACACCCGCTAAAAACCCAACCAACCGAGCTATGCTCACTTCACATAATATACGTTATTAAGCACATATAGAAACATGTGGTTACATACTAAGCTCGAAAAGTGAGGGTTGTTAAGATGATACGTCCAAGCTAGAGGCCGGCCGGGTACGTAAGTCTTGCATGCAAAAAAGATTCGATGCCAGTAGCTGAATGCCAAATGGAGCCATGGTGGAAGTTGATTGCTTGGCGTAGCGCTGCCTCTACCAATTCCAAAGAGACAGGAAGAGTGATCGATCCAAATCACACTTTTGACTTCCCAGCCACTCTATGCATGCCAACCAACCCTACTAGATACTGTGCTAGCCGCTGTTATGGTAGCTGAAACATACCTTCAAACTGTACATCGATCACATCGGTTCAACATGTACAGAGAGAAGTTGCTCACGAAAATCCGTTTTCTATGACAGATGACAGATCAGGCATCAGGGCCAGCATTCTAATAAGCACCTGCCTCTGGAATCCTATTCTCAGCTATAGGTGTCGGTACGTGTGTATGCCTCTGTGAATCAAATGTTTACTAGGGTATAACTTCTCTTCCATCTTCACAGAGCTATATTTTCAGCGTGAAACTACTTCTCTCTTGTAAATTGTTTTTCAGCTCCTCTCACGTGCACAGTTCTTCAGGTGAAACTAAAAATACTAGCTTCTCCTAACTTTCTCTTTGCTATCTCCTCTGAGAAGTTGTTTTAACAAATGTTTATTAAAAACGGATTCAGCTCTATTGGTAAAGCTGCTTTTGAAACCAAAGACAACAAAAGCTGATCGATTGACTATTATAGAGTTGAGTTGTACCAAACAAGACCTTATGACAATAATGTAAAACGTTTCTATACTAGAGACATCTTTAAGCAAAAGCTCAATGAGCCATTTTGTCTCTCAAATTCTGTAAAATTGTTGCATGATTATTTATATACACAAGGGCTAAGCTACAAATGACTCACTCCGTTCAACACTAATTAATTCAAGATACCTTTTATTTTGACACTTGGCTAGTAGTATTGTAGTAACAAGAAGTATATTTTGTGAAAGAATACTACATATATACTTTGCATTGACAAATTGCTTTCAAACCATATTGTGGTTTTTCTGTAACAAATTGAGCTAGACCTGTTGAATCCATGAATGTGTGAGGCGTGTTTGGATGGGAGCTGGCCAAGCTGCCTGGGCTAGGCATCCATCCCAAACGTTTGACAGGGGCCAAGATGCATTTGCTTAGTAGGTTTCCATCCAAACAGATCCTAGATGTCATTGAAAATACACTGACAAACTTTCAGATTTTGGCCCCTATGGTACAAACTAGGGACACACGGATGCTCTCACCATCGTGAAAGGTGTTCCTCCGTGTGGAACATCTACTTATTATGTCATAACAAGCAGATTAAGTAGCGTATATATGTTGATAAAATTAAGCCCAACGCAAAAGAACTAAGAATTTTTTTCCCACAAAATGAACAACAGGGGTTATATATATATATATATATATATATATATATATATATATATATATATATATATATATATATATATATATATATATATAGGAAATTCCTTCCTACTCCCTCGGAGCAGTTACTCCCGTCTAAAAAGCACAGCCATATGACCGTCCAAGCAGTCAGTATGTGGACCCACCTAACGGGCAAAGGTTGAGTTGTTGACGCCGTTCCACCGTCTCTTTCCACGCGAATGATGTGGAGCGGGTTCAATTAATAGACCCGCTAATTTAATTGATATAATATATTAGAAAATTGGGTAGTCATTATATCCGGCGTCATCCATCCGGCGGCGGCGTGTCCTCCCATCCTCGACTCCATCGGCGGCGGCGTGCACTCCCAGCGTGCCGTGCCGTCCTCGACTCCACCGGCGGCAGCGCCCAGTCACCATCCATGACTCTCTCCCCTTCAGCAACATGGCCGCGCGGCCCATCTCCCCTTCACCAACGACAACGGCGCCCCAGCGCTCCTTCCCATTCCATTCCAGTAGTGATGGTGGCGGTGGAACCCCCGGCGGGCTCCACGGCCCCGGCGCTCAGCGCGGCCCCTGCCTTCCATCCGATGGCAGCGTGACGCAGGGGCGACGACGGCTTCCCTCCAACCTGCATCTTCGCCGTGCAAGCGTGCAGCGCAGTCGGCCGTTGGACGGCGGTGGTACCCTGCCTCCTTGCTCCTTGCCGCACTATTGCAAGTTCAGTTATACGTGTGATAATATGATAACTGGATGTTTAGGTGCTCATCTGCTTGAGCAATTTTGTTTGTTGATGATCGGTTTGGTTAGATGGATCTACTCCAAAATCTGTTGAGTCCATCATCACAGTCAATGACTTTCTGGTCACCATGGCATCGTCTGCTGTGATTTGAGAGATTTCATACTCTATTATGCTACCTCAGTTCATTTATGTTCTGATCGTCGTATAACTTCATAGTTTCATTTTAATACTTCCATGAGATGTATGAGTAGAGTATGTATCAGTTGATATTTTTGTCAAAATAAAGTACCAGTTCATACTTTCAGACCAATTCATATATATAGGGAAATTCCATCCTACTCTTAGGGAGTAGTTACCCCTATGTTAATATCTCTAGATTTAAAGTGTATATGATCGAATGAAGTGTATGTACATGATTTATATGATCATACTAGACTATCTATGGTAGTATATATGTCAAGTATGCATGCATACATAGAGTACGTGTTTATACTTATTTAATATACTATATAGTAAGTGGTATTTTCGTAATATATTAAAAAGTATGGGTTCCTTTGAAATTTTGTCGCGTTGGAAGATTTGAACTATCTTAGTATGAGTATATAAATATACTCAATATGATAAACAAGTATAAACACATATGCAATATGTTATTTTGAAGATGAAAATAACTACTCCCGGGAGTAGGAAATCATGTCACCCATCCATAGACGGAGCCAGTGGGTGGCACGGGTATGGTGCGGCATATCCTAGGCTGGTGCAAGTGTGGAAGCAGGTGCCACGGGGTCTACTCATTGTTTGCTTAATTAGGAGGCTAGGCATGCGCCAGCGTTCAGCACTAGGTGCAGGTGTACTACTGCTTATAGTCTAAGCACAGAAGTTGCAGACAGTAGTATACTAGTGGACTGCAGCAGTTTAACATTTTTTCTGCTACGATCCAATAGTGTGTTGTACCTTCTTTTCATTTAAATAATATCATTTGTTTCTCTAAATTAAAGTTACACATAGATTTTCGTTACTTCAGTAGTTAAATAGTATTCTCTCCGTCCTAAAAAGGATGTCGTTTTTGGGTGTTCATGTCACAAGTTTGACTCAATTTATAGAAAATACGTGTAATATTTATATCTATAAATAAATTTATTAAAAAACTAGATTTAAAGATCTTTCTGATGATACTAATTATGATACTAATCGATGATATTTACTATTTATAAAAATTGCCGGTAGTCGTTTCTCGGGAAGCGAGAACGACATTCTTTTTGGGACGGAGGGAGTAGAAAATAAGGATTATATACTTTAATTATACATGCTTTGTACCGCGTAGCGAGCTTGAGAGCAACTCTACAAAATTATACATGCTTTGTTAGATTTAATAATGATTCATATTTGTATACTAATAGTGCGTTTAGAGATCCAGATTCTGACAGAAACGCTTTGGATCTGGATTCTCTTAAAAAACATTTTGGATGATAAATCGGAATAATTTATGATATCGATTGTCTAGTAGACTACATTCTAATTGAAAAAACATTTTCCCATAATAATCATATACATTAAAGTAGAGATTCCGATGATTCACACTAGAAACAAAATGGTTCCAAGCAGCCAAACGGACCTAGGAGCAACTTTTACTGCTGTATACCAAATTGTTAAATAGGTTTCTACCAAATTATATATGAAAATTTTGATACGGCATGCCCTATGCCAAAATCCTAGATCTGTCACTGCACCCATCAGATACAGTTATATATTGTTAGTCCTATTCTGATACTTATCCCACTCATGTAGGAGTACTCTATGCAGCGGCCAAACAATGGGAGCATGTAGGTCAGTCAAGCTCGACTCAAGCTCGCCGAGCCAAGATATATAGTAACCAAAAACGATGAGGCAGAAGGAAAGGTCCGGTACCAGCCGCATTTGCAGCTATTCGCCTCTGTATAGACCGCGTAGAAATCTGGTGTGTCTTCTTGCTGAGCCGCCTCAGACGTCGCAGTCATGGCGCCTGTACCATCCATCGATCGTCCATGCCAGTGGGAGAGGTGAGATACCATACGTTGTCTGCCACAAACATATATTTCACGCACACTGCACACGGACGTGACAAATTCATTCATTCATCCATCCATCCATCGCTGCCTAAACCTCTAAATTTAGATTCTATGCCTCTCCCCACCGCCCACGTACGTAGGTAACGCACCGTTTGCAAAAAATGAAAATTTGCCAACAATGCCATCGGAGTAGTATATAATGAAGTACACTCATTGATGCCACTCTGCCAGAGTGCCAAACATTGCAGAGTAGGAGCACAATTATATTGTAACCTAGTAGGAGCACAATTTTTTTTTCCCCGAATACGCAAAAGACTTGCGCATCATTGCATTTAAGAAAGAGGGTTTTTTACATCGTTTTACATTGAGCGGGAGGTTTTGGAATTAGATTTACGTTCTCCCTCACCGCTATTGCCCGTACACCGATTACTCGCGAATTAGACAACCTAATTTGGCCGCCCCAGCTAGGACCCATTGGTCAGCGGTGGCCTTGATGGTCTCGAGAACTTGCGCGACGGATGATGTGGCTCCTCTGAAACAACGTGCGTTCCTCTCCTTCCATAGCTCCCATGTTGCTAGCGCGAAAAGCGAGTCCGCTCCTTTTCTCTTGTCGCCTGACCACCGCATTCTCCATGAACTCCACCATTCTTCCACCGCTCGTGAGTCGTCATCGTTCGGTTGTGCTCGGAGGACCACCAATATGGCGAACCACACCTGCCTCGAGAAGGAACACGACACGATGAGGTGGTCGATCGTCTCCGGCTCCTGGTCGCACAAGAAGAAGTGTTCTGCATAGTCTAGGCCGTGTCGCTGTCGTCTGTCCGACGTCCAATGCCTTCTTCGCAACGCGAGCCATAGAAAGATCTTTACGCGTAGTGGCGCCCATGTAACCCAGATACGCTCGAAATCTGCGGCGGGGTAGGCGGGGGTGAGAAGCGCGCGGTATGCCGATCTCGATGAGTATGTCCCGTCCGCCGTCCATCTCCAGACCAACCTGTCTTCCGCCTCGCTGAGGACGGTGTCTTGTACGAGGTCCCATATCCTCAAGTACTCGACAATTCCCTGAACAGGGAGTCCCCCCCGGATTTGGGAAGCCCAGGCGTTGTTGTTTAAGGCGTCGTGCACCGTCGTGGTCCTGATATCCCGTCTGGCGATGTAGGAGAGTAATGTCGGGGCCAGTGATAGGACGGAGGTTCCGTTTAGCCATCGTGCTGTCCAGAACAGCGCCCTCCGGCCATTGCCGACCACCGTATATGTCAATGCCTCGAAGAAATCGCGGACGTCCGCGTCCACGGTTGGTGGGAGGGACGCCCAAGCCCTGTTCTCGTCTATCTCACGTAGCCATAGCCACCGCGTTTGCAGGGCGATCTCGGTGAGCCGTAGGTCCGGGATGCCAAGCCCTCCCAGGTCCTTTGGCCGACACACGATGGGCCATGCTACCATGCATTTCCCCCTAACATCCCCCTCTTTCCCGGACCACAGAAAGCGACGGCATATGGCATCTATTTCTCGCTTGGCCCAGGACGGTAGGCCATCTGCGATTAGCGAGTAGATCGGTATGGCCGCCAGCACCGACCGTACCCAGATTAGCCGTCCGCTCCTTGCCATGAGCTGCCCGTGGCAGGAAGGCAGCCGCGCCGCCACCTTGTCCACGGTTGCTCGGATGTGCGCCTTTGGTATCTTCTTGGTGCTTAGTGGAAGGCCTAGGTATAGGATGGGCATTTCCGCCACTGCGCAGCCCAGGGTTCCTTGCAGTTGGGGGAGGACCTCGGGGTCTCCGTGTATGAGACTGATGGAGCATTTGGCGAGGTTGGTTCGAAGCCCCGACGCCATACCAAACATGTCTAGGATCCCCATTACTGCGGACGCATCGTCGACATGTGGGTCGATGAACAGGATGGCGTCGTCGGCGTAGAGGCTACATAAGTGCTTGACCGCGTCTGTACCCATTGGTCGGATGACTCCTTCGGCCTGAGCTGCTGCGAACAGCTTGCCGAGGACCTCCATGACGAGGATGAAGAGCATAGGGGACAGCGAGTCTCCCTGTCGCACGCCTCGCAGGTGTTTGATCGGCTTCCCCGACCGACCATTGAGTAGTATCTTGGACGACGCCGAAGACAGAAGAGTCGCCACCCAAGTCCGCCAAGTGTCGCTAAACCCAAGTGCCGACATGGTGTTGTGTAGGAAGGTCCATGCGACTGTGTCGAAGGCTTTGGAGATGTCGAGCTTTAGTAATAACTTGGGGATTTTCTTCTTCCTCAGGTGGACCGCGGCGCTTTGGACGAACTTGAAGTTGTCATGGATTGTTCGTCCTCGGATGAACGCGTTTTGGTTCCCGGACACTAGCTCGCTTAGCTTGGGCGCGAGTCTATTTGCTAGGAGCTTTGATGCCAGCTTGCCGAAACTGTGTATCATAGTGATCGGCCGGTAATCCCCTGGGGCGCAAGCATCAGGTCGTTTTGGCAGAAGGATGATGTATGCATTGTTTAATCTATGGAACTCACCGCTGTCACCAAAGAAGAGGCAGTTGATTGCTGCGGTCACGTCGTCCTTGATCACGGGCCATGCTGCCTTGTAGAAGGCCCCGGTGAATCCGTCAGGTCCGGGCGCCCTGTCGGAGGGCGTGTCCCGCACGGCCGCATGGATCTCGTCCTCGGTGAACTGGTCGTCCAGGCCAGTGAGGTCGTGTGGGAGTATCCCTATGCCCTCGAGGTCGAGGGAGTGCGTGCCTGGCCCGGGTTGCCCGAACACATTACAGAAGTGGTGGGCAATGGCGCGCTCCATCTCCTCGTGTGTGGTGCAGATGTTGCCGTCCGTGTCTTTTAACTTTCTGATGGAGTTCCGCCGTCTGCGCCCCCGCGCCAATAGGTGGAAGTATTTCGTGTTTGCGTCTCCCTCAGCCAAGTGTTTGATCCGAGCGCGTTGCCTGGCAATTGTGCGTTGCAAGGATGACAGCCCGAGGCACTTCAACTTGAGGGACTTTCTCAAGTCGACCTCCTCGTCGGAAAGCTCTCGGCGGTCACTCTCTTGGTCTAGTCTCCGGATCAGCTCCCGGGCCATGAGCAGCTGCTCGCTGACGTTCCCGATCGTCGTTGCCGCCCACGCTTGGAGTTCCTTCTTTAGATTCCGCAGTAGAGAGTCCAACCTGATTAGTGGGTTCACTATACGGCCGGGGCATTTCCAACCTCGCAGGAGGGCCTCCTGGAAACCCTGAGCCCGTGGCCAAAAGGCTTCGAAGTGGAACCGTGGCTTGTGGTGGATGGACGCGTTGGTGTGCAGGAGCAGGGGGCAGTGGTCGGATGCGTCGGAGCCTAGGGCCTGGAGGTGGCAGTCCCTAAACATGCTCTCCCACTGGAGCGAGACGAGAGCGCGATCAAGCCACGCGAGTGTGGGCGATCTGCGCTCGTTGCTCCACGTGTAGAGCCGGCCGTGTAGGTGTAGGTCTAGTAGCTCGAGCTCCGTGACTGCCCGTCGAAAGCGCCGCATTGCTCTCCGGTCGATACGGTCGTTGTTTTTGTCGGCATCGTTTAAGATGAGGTTGAAATCGCCGATGATCGCCCACGGCCCCCCGCAGGCATCCCGAATGGCCGTAAGTTCTTCCAGGAAGAGCTCCTTGTCAGCGTCGCTCTGTGGGCCGTAGACTACTGACAGCCACCAGCTCCTCGCGTCGTCCGTGCCTATTCCTGTGGTCACGTGTACTGTCGCGGAGTAGCACCCAATGTGTGGGTCGGAAAGGCGGACATCTGGTTCTCGGCCGGCTACAAGGATGCCGCCTCGTGTGCCGGCAGCCGGAACAAACGCATAGTCAACAAAGTTTATACCTAGCATGGAGAATACAAGGTTCTGGGGTACATTGTTGAGCTTAGTTTCTACTATGCATACAATCTGTGGGCGCTGCTCCTGGACAAGGGTACGAACATTATCTCGACGCGCCCCGGAGTTAAGTCCGCTGCGTTCAATACAAAGAACGCTTGTGTTATCCATAGCTCGTGACAACCATAGCCCGTGTGGACGCCTAGGCGCGTCGGGCGCCGACCTCTCCGCCCGGCCGGCACGGCGGGGTCGGGAATAGCACCGCACGCCTCGGCGTGCGGCGACGCCGGCTGACTTCTTTGCCGGAGAATATCTTTGCCGTCACGCCTTCCTCGTTGCCGTGTCGGCCTTCTCGCTGCTCTTCAGGTAGCCGAGCCGCTTCATGATGAGGAATTCTCCACGCTTGGGCGAACACCTTGAGAGGGCTGTGCCGTGAGCCCTCTTTTGACTCTGGTAGACGCTTGGCAATTTCTTGGTCGCTGGGCGATGGTAGGAACGTATTGAATTGGCACTCGCTAGCGGCTGCCTGAACCTCCTGAGGCGTATGCCAGCACTGTTCGTGCGGGTGGACGAGCCGTTGTGTCCTCCGGATGCCCCATGGGCGGCTTTCACCGGTGTTCCCGGCCCGGAAAACTAACGTGAGAACGTCTGGGTTGGCGGTTTCGGTGGTGGCGAGTCCGGACGAGGCAGCTCCGTCTGGCGCTGCCGGTCGGTCGACTGTAGGCAACAAGCCGGTCGCAGCAGGTCGCGCCAGGGGCGTGGGTGGGGAACCGTTCCTGATAGGTGTGCTGCATGCCCTTGTAATACGGTTAGCAGCCCTGCGTGAGGAGGGTGGCCGTAGACCCTCGACTCAAACCCCCGGCGGCGGCGAGCCGTCCGATGAGGCGTTCCAGCCGAGTCCCCGAAGTTTCGGGTTCTCCCAGTAGGCCTCCATGATGGCCGCCTCCACTGGGTGGAGTGGGTCCCGCGCCCGGTGGCCGGTGAGAGGGAGGCGGGGGGTGTTTGCTTGGCGGCGATCGCGTGGGCGGGATCCGTGGGCCTCTCGTTGCTGAGGTGTGCCGCCGGCCCTCGAGGCCCGGTGCGCCGTGGTGGTGCTCCCCGCCCCTCGCATCTCCTTGATCCGCCCAGGCAATCCGCTCGGCGGCAGGTGGCGCCCCCCCCGATGGTTCCGTTTTGCTCCATGGGTGGTCCAACCGGGCCGGGTGCGCTGTGAGGTGGGCATGGCCGCCACGTCGGGTGCAGCCGCCCATGTGTGACGGAGTCCATGGGCACCGGTTTCTTCGGGCGTGTCCGGAGCCTGCAGAAGTCGCCCCGGGTTCGCATGCAACCTCCTCGCTCCGCCGCAAGATTCCACCCAGCTCAGGAGACGATGGGGTGGGTGCGGCCCGATCTGATGGGGCACGCAGCATTCCCCGGCGGCGACGGCTACGCTGCCGCGGCGTGGAGGTGGCGGGCGGGTGGTATCCCCGTTGCTGGTGCGGCCAGCGGCGCGCTGCGAGAAGCGCTGCGCGGTTGGGAGTTCCGCGGCGTGCGTTTCGAGGCGCCGGACTTTGAGCGTTTAGGCGGTGGGGGAGGCCTCCCGGCTCCGACGCTCTGCGGCGCCGGCGGCGGCCGCTCCGTCTCGCGTGGATCGTGTCCGGACCGCCCGGTGCTGGCGGCGCCGACCGCCGGGCGTCCGTGGTCACCACGCCGGGACGGCGGGCTGAGCGGTCCGGTGGGGCAGCGACTATGGCCGGGCGGACCTCGCGTCGCCGGCCGTCCCGGCGGCCGCTGACGGCCGAAGCGGTGGGCGGCGGCGGTGGCGTAGGTGGCGGCAGCGCCCACGCGCGACCTCCGCCTGGGCGTAAGCGTCATCGCCGTCACGGGACCCCGCGGGTGCACGGGAAAGTGTGCATCCGGGGCCGGTGCTCCCGCCAAGGTTACGGCCAGCATGGTCACCGTCCGGTGCTTTGCCGTTTCCGTCGCCCTCCGGGCCGGACGGCGCAACGCCGAGGGGGTGCCGGAGGCTGCATGTCATCAAGTCCGCCACCGTCTTGACGTGGATGAGCACCTCATACGCTAGCATGCGCTTCTCCCGGAGGTAAGTCGGTGTCGCCTGCTGCCCGGCAAACAGGTGACATGGGGGCTCGTTCTCGGCCACCCCAAGCCAACAGATCAGAGGGATGTAGGATGGGTGGGCGGTCCAAGCTGTGACTTTGAAGGTGGATAGGTCCTCTCCGGTCGCTGTCCCGACGTCGACGTCCTGGATCCAGCATGATGGTGTTAGGATCTTGGCAGCCGTATCTTCCCGCCAGGCATGCGGTGGGATACCCTCGAGCACTATGTTGACCCGGTAGCGGAGGGGCGACGTCTCTGCGTGCCGGAATCGGGACCATGGTCTCAACACCAGAGCGGTGGAGCCCATTGGCAGGGGTGAGGTGGCGAGGATGCGGTCCTTGGCCGCCTGAGTGCCGCAGAGGATGATGAAATTCTCCGGGTAGAAGTGGCGTAAGACGACCTCGTCCAGCTGCAGCTGCGCTGCCACAGCGATGGCCATGCGGGCATCCTCGAGCTGAATGTCCGCGGTCCCGCAGCGTGTCTGGGCGACCACCGTGAATCTCAGGTGTGCCTCTGCTGTGTCGATCCCTGCGTCGCGCTTGAGGTAGCGCCAGCACTCCCTCGGTCTTGTCAAAGGCGCCCCGGGCGGCCCGCCGTCAGTGTCGGGGTTGTCGATGTCCGAATCCGGCGCCGGAGGGAGGGAGTCCTCCCTGCGTGAGCATCGGCGGCGTGTCCGGGGACCGCGGCGGCGGCGGCGTGGCTCCCGGCCATCACGCGGTGTCCCGGGGCTATGTTAAGTTA
>JADLZL010003644.1:0-72801 GCA_015844335.1 Chrysopogon serrulatus | reverse complement strand
TTTTGCTCTAGGCCTTGGAAATGGTTTAATGCATAACTAATTATTAATTGATGCTAAAAATATGAAACCAGGGTTAGCTTTTTTTGACCTGCTCTTTATAGGAAAATATTTGGTTGGCATGTACTCTGTTTTGCAGAGCAGTTTGCTAAATAAGTTAATTTTAGGCATTGTTTGATAATATAATTACCATATTTTCTTTATGCATGTTCAATGAGGTAAAATTGGAATATTGTATCTTGGTGCTATGATGATGCTAGGAAAATTTGTAAATTCGTTGTTAAATACTTTTCAAATGGATTTGTGAATTGTCCATCTTTAAGCTTGTGTGGCTTGTTCTTTTGGTACAGGTAGTTGTACTTAGAATTTTAAGGTGAAATTTAAACTGGGGTCCACGTGAGCTATGTTAGTCTACTGTAATTTTATGGAATTTTCTGGCAGTTTTATCATGTGCTCATTTGTGCCCTTAAATAAATGCAAAATAAATTGAAAGGGTACTTTAATTAATGTTTTAGATGGCTTGTTTTCTGTTAATCATTAGTCATACTTTAACTTTTGGTCAGGTTGGGTGAGCTTGAATCTTGTAAGTTTGAACATGAGTAAATAATTAATTTCCTCCACTTGAAGCTTCTTTCTGGACAGCTGGTGATACTTTCGCTTGTTGCATAGCTTAGATGGTGTTTTCGGACTTGTGGTCAATAGTGGTAGATAATTTCATTATCTAGTTAAGTTGCTAAAATTTGGAAAGCTTTGGTGGAGTAGTTTAAGAGTTATATTATCTTTGAGGTTCCAGAGAAAGGGTTCCTCTCTGAATTTCTGGACAGATCTGGAGTTGATTGTTTGGCATTTTTGGATTGTGAATCTGTTTGTAATGCCTAAATAAGAGTTGTAGATAATTTCATGAGCTTTCCAGAATGTCCTCATACATGTCAATTGGATTTATAGAACTCCAGACATGTACTTTTCAGCTCTCTGAAGGACAGAAATCCTGAAATGTGCTGCTTTGAATACTTGCCCTTGTGTGTGTGTGACTTATATCTGTAGAGCTTTTGCTAATTTATACACGTGATTAGGGTGCAGGTTGTCCTTAACTGATGATGAAAAGTTATACCTTGACTTGCTTGGTGAGTGTTCAATCTTGTTTAGAGAGGAGATATGCACCTACCCTCAGAACTTAAAATGATTTGAATAGAGTCATCACCTCAGCTGAGGTTTAGTGTTGTTGCTGTTATTCGCTTCTCTTACATAATCATCTTGTGCATTCATTATTCTCATTTATGCATTGCATTCAATAGGTTCGCCAAGGGGGTAACGGTCTTGGAGTTCGGGGACCTGCAGCAGAGGAGGAGCCGAGGGACCGCAAAGTCTGGCCGGAGAAGAAGAACTACCAGTGCCCTAGTCACGAGCCTGCAACCTTGTAAAAGGCAAGCCCCGAGCATATTAAGCCTCCCACATATCAATTGCACTTGAGTACTTTATGTTTGTTGCATTACGTTTAGGAGTTGATTGAAGATGTTGCTGCATTTATCCTATCCTTGTCCAAGATACATGTTATATCCTAAATCCTATGTTTTGAGGTTAGAGCGATGCAAATGCTTAGCCCCGCTAGACCGGTGAAGTCGGTGATATCCTTCATCCGCGAGTATAGGTTACCTCGGTTACCTGTGAGCTTTATGTGTTGTCATGGAAACATGGAAACATTTAAAAGAAGACCTGTGGGCAGTGGACTCGTCCAGTCGATCAAGGACCGGAGTTTCCACCTCTTGGTCATGTTGAACGCAGCCTAACACATAGTTGGCCCGGCCTGTGCCAAATGGCCGCTGAAGCTCGTTAGCTCGACTCAAGACGAAACGCTGGGCGGCTTGGGCACTTGCGATAGGCCAGACCAAGGGCAAGCATGTCTCAACTGTCCGAGGCGTCCTTGGGCTTGCATGACTTGAACATCCCCTGCTATCCCGACTTTCCGGTTTTGCCGACGTGATAACCGGGCTCGACCTGATGTGTGAAGAGTAACCTAAGGTGACTCTGACCCGGTCCCGCTCGGTGTGTGTTGGGAATACCCCCCCGGCTTGAAATCGATTCGAATCGCCGCTCTTCCTGGATAGTGAGAACTTGACCTTGCCCGGCAATCATAGATCTCACTAAAATAATCATGGTTCAAGATGATGTTGATTTGGATGAAAGCTGTATTAAAATGAATATGGTTATTAATGCTTGTTATAATATATGTTGCTTAGAACAGACACTTAGATGGAAGGTAAGTGATTAAGCCGCTGCAAGTATATTTAATTATCCATAAAATAAGCTTATGCTTTTTAGCAAATTAATGTCAAGCTAGCTCCACTTATATTTCAGCCTTGCATATTCCTTGTGTCATCTTATTTCGATTTATGACTAGTCTAGTCGAGTACATTCTCGTATCGTGGTTTACTCTCGCGTATGATATTCTTTATACAAAGTTTATGGCTTGGTATGTCTTCACCCGCTGATGAGGACTAGATCTCTGCAAAGATCAAGCCTTTATCTTACTCATATGCTTTGTGGGATGACCAGATCCGCATGTATTCCAAATAAGCGTGTTCTTGAATGTTTTCAAAACCGTGACTTTTATCACCGCAAACCAGTATTGTAATAATTCAAGTACTTCTATGTTATGTAATTTGTGAACTCGTAATCTGATGGTGAATTATGTTAAGTTGCGCTCGATTCGCTTAGCAAAGCCTGTTTGGTTTGAAATCCTTCGAGATTTCCTGACTTACCGGATTATATACCAAGTGTGTAAATTAGCCTACTTGATTGATTTATACTTGTGTTTATAATTTGTCGGTCTCTAACCTCTCTGTCTGTAATTTCATGTACTTGCACCCTTATTTATCCCGAATCTTCCAGAAGCTTCCTCAGATTTTTTATTCCTTTGTTGCCTCAAGCTTTTTAATTAAGCCGGCGTTATTGGATAAGTTATAATTCTGCCCGGTGATCACAAAAGCCCTCGTAGATCTTCCCAATATTCGACGGACCTTGGTCTTAATTTGTCAAACCATTGTGGCATAGATTCTAATGCCATTGGAAAAAATAATGCCTTGATGTCATCAAGCCGTTTCCCCTTAGCTCATTGATTGCAAAAAGAACCCTGAGCCATTGCCTTGGGGTTCTATTTTTTCCATCGTATTTGAATGATTTTGATGGTTTGAATTTTTGAGGCAACTTGGATGACTTGTAGCCTTCTTGTGAAGCATGGGAATCTATCACGGAGGTTGTTCTATTTCATAATGTACTCGTCGTATTCTTCTTCTCTCTGAAATATTAGTGCAGGTTCTTCTTGATGATCGACTTCCCTAAATTCGGAATCACCTTGTTCTTCCTCTAAAATTTACATTCTTGTTGGAGCATGATGGCTTCTTTTTATGGGATTCTTTGTTCTTGTGACATTTATTCTTTCACTGCTTTCTCCCTCTAATCATTCGAAAAGCTGACTTCGTTAAGGCAATGCCCGCTGGTCTCACGAGTTCTTTTCCGCTTGTCTTGTTCTTCTCTGCGCTTCTTTTTCTTGTTCTTTCTTTGTTGAGTTCTTCAACTCATTAGTGAGATCTTGTGATCCTTTGTCTATCTAAATTTTCTGTTTTTTAGCTTCCTTCTTTTCTTGTTAAAATCCATCAATTCTTCTTTATACTTGTTCCGGGCTTGTTTTTCTTTGAGCTGCCCGGTTCTTCTTCCTTTGCTTCAATTTATTCTTCTTGATCCCGGTTTGTGATTCTTCACTTTCATTTATATCGGTATTCTCGTGCACCGGCGATATGTTTGATTCTGATTCGTTGGATGATCTTACATCCGGTATTGCTGAGGTGGTTGTAAGTGGAATACGCCCATATAGATGGTCCCTTTGGGTTCTTTTGAATTTGAATTTTCCTGCTCGCCGAGGAAGTTCGGCGATTGAGGCTGGCGAAGATTTTGCTCCCTCTTGATATGGGGAGTTCTTCCGCGTTGTCCCTCATAGTATGAGTAATCTAGAGGATTTGGCCAAGAATAATCTGAATAATGCTTCACTATTTTCGGGTTGAATAGATTTAGCCGTATATGATTGCCTGGATCTCATGTTTCACGGAGCACGATCCTGTGTACAATACCAGTTGTATTTTTCAAACCAAAAGGGAAGAGTTGTTTTGTTACCCCATATTTTCTAAAAATTTGCCCTCCTTTTTCAGTCGGTTCGTAGCCTTCACTATCCGCTTTGGATTCCGGATATGTTGATTTCTTTTCATCTTCTCGGCGAGGATTCTACTTCTTCTAGGATTTCAATGCTTGACTCATCTTTTCATCGAGGAGACAGCAGTGAAGTCGTCGTTGTGATACGCCTTGCAAATCCATGAGCCGAAGATGAAGGTTGTTCCCTCGATGAAGCTCATGTTGATGTCGAGGTCCGCCAAGCACTTCGAAAGAATTCAATGCAAGCCCCTACATCACGCCGGTATCGATGTTTTATCACCGATAGCCTATTCTAGGTTACAGGACGGTTGTTTGTTCGAGTCTCATCGAATCTAATGGAACTTGGCGGGTTGATGCGGCGTGATGAGAGTGACTTTATCTTTGGATCGGGCCCTCGAGTATCTTGAGTAATAGCCATAATCTAGTTAGGGTGTTGTTGATTGTTGAGTATTGGTTACGTTTACAAGGGGTACCCTCAGCGACCCTTTATAGTCTAGGTATGCTTGCCGGGTTCTTTCCGTATCCTAGTCGGATCTCAAGGTAGAGTTCTAAGCTCTTTCTGTATTGATTTCCTAAATTACAGATTTACTCCATTGTCTTGGTGAGGAACCCCTGTTCCACGTGAATGGGGGGGTGGGCAGTAGGCCACTTAGAAGCCTCCCCGGCTCTTCTTGGTCCTGTGTCTTACGGATCCTTCTAGAGTTATGTGGCATATTCTTGAGTTGTGGATAATTCTAAGATGTATTTGGATTAGTTCCTGAAAATTGATAAATCACTAAAACTTGTGAAAATTATTAGATAAAACCTAGCCTTCTAGATATTGATGTGTTTCTCATGCCTTTTCGATATATAAAAAGTTGGCGCTATCCACCATCAACAACTCCCCCAATTGTACCTTTTTGCTAGTCCCTTAGCAAAACCTAGAGTGGATCGGAGAACTTGCTACAATGCTTTCATTCTAACAAGTACACATGCTCTCAAACAAAAACTTTCCTCTGGATTAGACAAAAACTGCTCTAACTTTTAAAGTCACCCATATTACCTTTAACTATGGAGCTTTTAGCCTTCACGTGCGTCTTAAGCATTTGAAAGATAGAACAATCAAATCAAGCACTATGTCTCAAATTCTTTACTCAACTATTATTCGAGTTTTGCAAATTTTCACAATAAAACTTCGAGCTTAATTCTATGATACCATCAAGTCTCTTGAAATATGTGGTATTTATGGATCTTCTTGAGGCATCAATGATGTCATGCCTTCCTATAGCTTAGGATTATAGTGGAGTTTATAGGAGTGGCATTACAACAAGGATAAGCATACTTGCAATTCATATATTATAAAGTCAAACAATAGATCTATAGAAAATCAAGTCATACAATCAAACTAAGATGTGCATGTGTATGAAATATGTTGGATAGATATATATATATGGTGGCGAATCCTAATTCTACTTATGCTCTCATAAAATAAGTCTCTCTTCTTTCTTAGACTTAAGAACTTTTCAAGAAAAAAACTGGGCTATCTATATTCTATTTCTTTTTCTCTTCTTCTTTTTTTTTTTTTTTTTTTTTTTTCAGGAGGCGGGCATCTAAGTACCCAATGTTTTTTATTCTTTGGGACACTTGTCTATCATTTACTCTCTTCTCTTTTTCAATACTTTTGTATAGCCACATGCATCCTTTGAATATAATAATGATTGAAGAGATACCAATAAAGACTTAGAGCAATTAAGCTGAGGTTGTCCTATTGGTTTATAGATATATTCTTAGGTGTTTACTCAGTGTAGGAGAAAAAAATATTTTTCAGTGGATGTGGATGAAAAATGAAAAGTGGTTTGCGCTTACTCTCGAGGGTAAGAGTAATGCATATGTAAATAGAGTGTGTGTAAGTGGGATCTTGATTTTAAAAGCATGACAAGACTCTCATAAGTATACAACAAAGGTTGACTAAATCAATGCAAAGCAAGCAAGCGGCATAAATGAGCAAAGGTTTCCTATTCTACATATGTATCATATATAGCTTTGGTAGGAATTCAGCTTTGTCGGACAAGAGCTCATCATGTAAGGTTTTGATTTTTCAAAAGATAAATCTCTAGAACATAGTATCATTAGGAATAAGATAAACAACAGCTCGGACTTTCTTATATCATATCGGTCAATCACCTAGACTTAGCTCAAGCGTATGTCTCCACAAGTTTTAGATTTAGAGTAAATTCTCATACTAAAGCAATCGTGTCCAAAACTTAGGAGAACTTGAGGTTAAAAAACTAGGTACCGAAAAATTCTAGCAGAGCAACTATTCATCATTTTCAAGATAAAATTTCATAGTTTATAGTTGACTCTAGACACTCTAATAAATAACTAAGACTTCTTTTTATTGGTTTTTAGAGTTTCTTTAATTAAAGGACTCATATAAGACTTAACAGATGTGGACCTTCATGTGCCCACATATTTTTTGATATTTTATCACTATAAGACTGTTGATATCTGTTAACGCCCACTGAATAATCCACAAACACATAGATACCGTTGTAGCTTTATCCTAGAAGTATTCCAGATTTCGTTCCACTGAGAAACGTGTGAGATCAACTATGGTCTAACTTAACTAGGGATAAACTATGGTCTAACTTAACTAGATTAAGATAGAACTAAGGTAGAACTAGGGCGACAATTAATATGGTTGAGCACAGTAATCAAGGTTGTTGATAATAGGAGAGTAAAGAGGATAACTATGGTTTTCTCCTTCTAACTTGGGCAAGTCTATGTCTCTATTGCTAACTGGGGACATTATATAAGGAGAGATACCGACATAGGATGTTGATCTCCTTAGCAACCACATCCTACTTGGCCTACAAACGGGATAGTGGGATACATAGGATTCAGGCGGACTATAAAGTCACCTTTGTGAGCTACCACCAAATCCGAATATAGGGTACATCCACGATTATCCCTAAGCCTAAGCACCATGCTTACACCTATGGTAACACTCTACTCCCCCTTGGAAGAGAATAAAGCACTCAAAGAGAGTCGTGATCCACATAAACAATATAGGCATAGAAATTACTTGCATCAGAAGTTGATCACGAGAGACATCTCAGGAGCAAGCTCAAGTAGAGCTTGATCCCGCCAAGGTACAAGCTGTAGAGAGGGCACCGACAGGCTAGAAGACTAGATCCTAGAGAGGACTAATCTTCTCTTGATAGCTGGCCCTCGAGAGGTTATCCATTCAAGGGACACCTCTCGATTAGAGTTTCAGAGAATAGCAAATGAATGAGTACCTCCCCCCTGGGGGTCCTGCCCTTCTTTTATAGCCGGTGGGATGAACATGAGCCCTTGGATCAAAACAGGACTTTTTGCGGGCAGGCCGAGATTGAAACCCTAAGGCGGTGGAGCACGTGGGCCAAAGCTGGGCCTATTTGGCCACTATAGCAGACCGGCCGGTCTGGCTTCAGGGCCTCGCGCGGTCCGCTTCGGCGTGGTGTCTTCTCGTGCCTTCTGGAGTCTTCTAGTGCAGCCCCCGCTGTGGAATTGATATTTTTTCATCCGGAACTCTGAAAAAGGCAAATGATATATCTATTTTGATCGTCTCAATGAGCTCTTCGCAGTGGTATATTCCAAATCATCATTTGAGGTGGTTGTAATCTATCATATTGGTCCTTTTTATAGCTTTTCTGATATGTACTGTACAAACATAGATTCACTAAAACTCATGGAATTACGTTAGTATAAACCCTAAGTCTATATTGGTGATCACAAATATGTCTCTTCCGAGAGTTAGTTGATGGGTAAATTTGGTCATTAACAACCGTCAACAACACCCCCACACTTAACCTTTGCTAGTCCCATAGCAAAGCTAAGCTTAGAAAAGCTATCGAAAGATATGTATAAGTTTAAGCATTGTAACCATCTCGAGGTAACTCCTCAGAAGTATACATGCATTCAGACAAAAATTTTCCTCTAAGCTTAAGCAATAACTGAGCTGACTTTTAAACTTACTCATGTTACCTTTGACCATGGGGCTTATCAGCTCTTACTTTAGTGTTGAGCAATCGAAAGACAGAAAGATCTAGCCAAGCACTATGTCGCAAGCTCTTTGTTCAACTACCATTCTGGGGTTTTTAGAGGTTTTCAAATAAAACTCAGAGTTTCCCATATATGACACTCTCAAATCTCTCAGTATATGTGGCATTTATGGATTCTCACCAAGGCACTAATGATGTTATGCCTTTCTTTTCATCTTGTAACTAAAGCTTATGTGGAGCTCATAGGTGAGGAGAAAACTTGAAAGAGCAAACTTGTAATGCATATATTGTGAAGTCAAACAGTGGATCCACGGAGAAACAAGTCATACAGTCAAATCAAGATGTGCATGTGTATGGATATGGTGGATATTTAGTGGAAGTGGTCAAAACCTAATTCTACTATGCTCCTTGAAAACATATCTCTCTTTTGGATTTTAGACCTTGGCTAGAGAGTATGAGCTATCTTATTATTTTTTTCATTTTTTTTCATCAGGGAGGCAGGCATCTAAGTACCCATTGCTCTCGGACACTTGTCCATTTTTTCAACTCCCCCATTTTTTCATGATAACTTTTGCATAGCTCATAACACTTCTTTTGGCACTAAAGATTTTTGAGAGATAGCAATCAAGAACTTAGAGCATTTATTGGGTGGCTGTCTAATGGAAATATTTTTGGTGTTCTCTTCCAATATAGAAGCAAAACATTTTTGGATGGGTGTAGATAGAATGGCATGTTGTTGCGCCTACTCCAGTATAGAGTAGTGCATATGTAGGTGGAGTGTAAATGGATCTTGATTCAAGAGCATGACAAATCTCTCACAAGAATCATAAAGGTTGATAAAACTCAGTGCAAGACAAGCAGCATATATATGGAAGTTTATCTAGCCTACCTCATCATGTTTGGCTCTAGTGGGAATGTAAGTTTTATCATACAGGAACTCATCATGTAAGGTTTTGCATTTTTTTAAAATATAAATCTCTAGAACTTTAGTGTCACTCGGAACAAGATAGATAGCAGCTCAGACTTTCTCAATCAGATCAATCAAGTACCTAGACTTAGTTCAAGCATATGCAACTGTTGGTATAAATTAACCGCACTCCTTTAAATAAGATTTAAGTAAGATTATCCGCAAGCACACAGATATCAAACCAGTGTCACATTTTATCCGGAGATTTTAAATATCATATCCACAGGGAACAGTCATGATGATGACAAAGTCTATAGACTTAACCCTATAATTAGGCTAGATAATATCAAGAAAGAGGAAATAGCTATTGAACTCTAGTTCTGACAACCGGTAAGCTTTGTATAATATTGTTCTAACTGGGCAAGTATCCCAAATAAGAGAAGAAATAGAGTAATCTCCTACCAAGAACCTATAAGCCTATCAGGTCCTATTAACGGGAAGTGGACTACGGAGAAAACCAACGCAGCTATCACCTCACGCGGACTACCACTATCCGGCCAATCGGGGACATCCACAAGTAAACCTAGCCTAGGCACCACGCCTACACTATAAAATACTACTTCAACCAAGTAATGACCAAGATCAAAGCACTCAATATGAGCTGTGAACTTAAGAACAAATAAGAACAACTACTTACTTGAATCGGAATGACGAATACAAAAGTACCTCAGAACGCAGCTTCGGGCGAGGGAGCCAAATCCAGACGAATACAGCTACGAAGAAGCACCGACATGCCGAACTCCTCCGGAACTCTACTCCTCTACTCTATCTCTCTTACTAATCTAAACAAGACTAGATCTAGAAGAACTAGTCTCTCCTAATTGCTACAACTAGATAAACTAGAACAAGATGAACTAGAACTAGATCAACTAGAGGGACCCTAACCCTAATTATGTAGAGAATATAAAGCACCGGGGTGTCGAATGCCTCTTGAAGGTGCCTTGGGGCATCATTATATAGGCCGAGGTGGAGTAGGGGGCAAGGAACCGCCACGTCATCGATCCGCATCTTTATGTTGTGTGCACCGTCGGATCAAACCGACCTTAGATCGACGTAGGGATGCTTTGCTTGGGTGCCAAGGAAGCGTGGGAGGAAGACTCCGGAAGGTGGCGGCTAGATGCCACGGGCGCCGGCCGGCGCCCGGTGGGGCCGGCCGCCCCACCTAGACTCCCCTATGGGTCCCGCTACTTCGGTGTCTTCTAGATGTTTCCTGAGCCTGATGACGATATTTTCCGACGTGGATAAGCTTCGTGATAATTATACACTCTAATCTCTATTTTATGCTTTTACGAATAATCTCCGGAAAATATAGAATATGCAAAACTCGTGGAAATTGTCGGTTAAAACCCTAGACTAGTGTGTATTCATGTGCCTTTTTATGTCTAAAGTTCTAATAAAAGTTGACGTTATCCACCGTCAACAACTCCCCCAAGCTTACCTTTTGCCAGTCCCTTGGCAAACAACCTAAGCCTAATTATTAAAATATTTGGATCGGGAGTTCTTTGCAATACTTTTATTTCTTTTAAGCACACTTGCTTTCAAATAGAAATTTTCCTCCGGTTTAGACAAAACTGCTCTAACTTTCAAACTTACCCAATTTACCTTTAACCATAGGGCTTTACAGCTTATGCATGAGTCTTGAGCAATCAAAAGATAGAACAATCAAGTCAAGCACTATGTCTTAAATTCTTCACAGTACCAATATTCCAGAGTTTTGTAAGTTTTCAAAATAAAACTCAGAGCTTAATTGTATGATACCCTCAAGTCTCTTATTATATATGGTATTTATGGATCTCACTGAGACATTAATGATGTTATGCCTTCCTACAACTAAGGATCATAGTGGAGCTTATAGGAGTGGCAATAACAAGGATGAGCATACTTGCAATTCATATATTGTAAAGTCAAACAATGGATCCACAGAGAATCGAGGCATACAATCAAATCAAGATGTGCATGTATATGGAATATGGTGGATGGGTGTATTTATGGTATTTAGTGGCTAATCCTAATTCTACTTTTGCTCTTTAAAAATAACTCCCTCCTTAGAACTTTTCGCAGAAAAACATGAGCTTTCTTTATTCTCTCTTTCTTCCTCTTTTTTTTTAATTAATATGGGAGGCGGACATCTATGTACCCATTGTTTTAATTGTTGGATACTTGTCCATCTTTTACTCCCCTTTTTCTTCTACTCTTTTTTTCAATACTTTTGCATAGCCACATGCATCCTTTGAATATAAATAATTGGAGAGATAATGATAAGAAATTAGAGCAATTAAATGGGGGTTGTCCTATAGGGTATATTTTGAGTGTTTACTCCTAGTGTAGGGGAAAAACATTTTTAAAGTGGATCTGGATGGAAGTGAAAATGACTGCATTTACACCCCCGTAGGAGTAATGCATATATGGGTGGAGTGCGTAAGTGATCTTGATTTTAAAAGCATGACAAGACTCTTATAAGGTATGCAATAAAGGTTGATTTGAACTCAATGTAAAGCAAGCAGCATGAATGCGCAAATGTTTTCCTAACGCTAAATGTATTATATGGCTTTGGTAGGAATTCAAACTTTATCATACAAGAGCTCATCATGTAAGATTTTAGGTTTTCAAAATAAATCTCCAGAACTTAGTAATGCTAGAAATAAGATAAATAGCACTTAGACCTTTATGTATCATATCAATCAATTACCTAGACTTAGTTCAAGCATATGCCTCCACAAGTTTCGTGTTCGAGTAAATTCTTATATCAAAGCAGTCATGTCCAAAACTTAGGAGAATTCATGGTTGAAAACTAGGCACTTGAAAGGAATTATGGTAGAGTAACTATTCATCATATCCAAGATAAAATTTTAATGTTCTCCAGTTTTTATTTGGCTCTTACTAACTAGACACACTCTATGATCACACCTTAATATATAGATAAGTATTTTTTTTTTAATTTTAATTTGTTATTCATCTTTTTATTTCTATTGGACTCACAAGACTCTAAAGACATGGACCTTCATGTGCCCATATATTTTTTGTATTTTATGACTATATAAAATAGACTCGATAATCGCTTAAGTATAGTTACCTGATAACTAGTGGATGCTCCTCCCCCAAGCTAGATGTTTGCAATACTTGGTGTTGATGATCTTTAGAGTGAGCTAACCAGCAGCAGTCCTAGTGGGTGCCACTGATAAACTCTCTCTTTGTCATAATATTGTTCCTGCATAGTTATACTCCAACAAAAAAATAAAACTCGAGGCTTGAATTTAATAAGAGGTTAGCAATCAGCCAATAAGTAATTGATTATTCTTATGAGTTGATTTCAAATTTACAAGTTCTAGCAGGATTCTCTTTTTAGGATTTTCTAGTTTAATTATGTAGAAATGAAATATGTGTGCATGATATATAGTTGTATTATTATATTATATTTTATTTATTTTTTTATATACCACCATAGAGAATATTTAATCTCGTGGAGCTTAGGCTTTTTATAATGCAAGAAAGTAAATACAGGAGCTATTATTTTTTTTATGCCACCACAAAGAATATTTCTATAGGGTTACCATAAGTTTATTCACGTAGGGCTTTTAATATTCTATGATGCAAATAAATGAAGCAAAGAAATATTATTATTTATTTATTTAATATTATTATTATTATTATTTAATATGCATAAAGATGGATATGCTATGGAAAAATTATTAATGTAGATAGGAATACAAATTAACTAGATAACTACCATATTACCTTATGGGAAGGGTACGGAATTTTAAGTTTACCGACAGAACTTCTTCCACTCTTGTGTATCTCTCCATCTTGAGAGATGAAGGTCTTGATGGTTGCATACCTCTAGTGATGGTGATATCGCTTTTATTCTTTGGTTTGGCCCATAGGTCGAAGTAGAGCTTTAATAGTAGCTGGCAGCATCTTGCTCAGTGTGCATGTTCACAGAATTTTCACTTATAAAATTAATAAACTTTGCTCGATGCGTTGTCCTATTTACAAAACCAAGGTAGAGATCAAGTGCATAGGCTCTGCTGGTAGAAAAACACCAACAGAACCAAATTTATTCTTTTATTTATTTTTCTCTATCATTAGGCACATTGAACAAGATAAAGTTAGTGTTACATGAATTGTTTATTTATGACATGAGTGGTAAGATCAAAAGATTAAGCATTGAATGTTGCATTTAAGTTCACATGGCAGAAAAGAATGAAAATGCTTAACCAATGGAAGGATTGTCTATCTCTATATAAATTTTCATATAAGTATGACTATCGTCTTCCCAAGATCGAATATAATATTTTAGCTTGTTTGGTTAAGACTGAGATTAAGAGAATGGTGCCATGAACAATTTTAAAGAACAAAGAATGTTGAGTTAATTAGGTTAATCAATTTAAATTGTAACTCTAACATGTTTGTGTATTTATGTGCACCAAGATCAAGAGAAGAGCAGTGACCACTTACCTTAGAATATTACCTTTATTATTAGAGCGTGACGGCACTAAGTTATGAAGGGTAAATGACTGGTGGTCCTTTCTCTTGCATCTTGAGTTGTTTATGGACATCTTGTCTCCTCCTCTGTGCACTCATTCTTTTGCTATCTTTTGCTTCTTTGATCTTTTGACTCTTTTTTACTCCAGTCATTATTATGCCTCGCAACAGATTAGTGAACAATACATACCCGAAGGAGTATACAAATTTTAAACATAGGTTGCTTGTTCAGTATTTTATTTTGTTCTGTCTATGCTAATGAAAAGATAGTATTGATATTATTGATATTATTTTTGCATGGATCATGTTTTATATAGACATGGCTTGAGGCAAAGTAACTTGCAGTAGAAGATAAAGTGAATGAATCATTAATACTCACAGTTCTATCATTTATGATGAATGAGCTATGTCTTCTTTTTCAAGCATGTGCCCTGTCTCATCTCTAATTCGAATTTATCTCATGACTTACCTAAATTAATTTTAAAAGTTTTCTGCAGGGTTAGCCCAATAAAAATATCCAATATCTACTAAAATAATTTTTAGCTCAATAACCAAGCTAGACTCCATGTCTAATTTAGTTAAGGAAGGCTATTTAACCTAAGCACCACGCTTAATTTAAAAAAACTTTGGAAGTATGTGCAGTACTTCCAAACCAAATCTTACTATAGCAAACAAAGGTAATATGAAAACACTTATAGAGATTTATTCATTTAAAGATAAAAAGGTAAATAATTAAACATGAATTAAAAAGTAGATACAACCAATATTAGCAACATAGGATTTTCTAAATAAGACCATTCCCCCAAGCTTGAATTTTGCAAGGCAGATTTAAGTTTGGATGGATATAATTAATGTTGCATGATAATTGGTTGGACATATCTGTTGCTGCCATTAGTCATTTTCTCACTTCAAACCTAAAATGGTTAGTGACAAAAAACATCCAAAGGAACATTTTCATGAATTCACAAGGGCATTATAGCTATGCTATTTTTTCAAGAGTGGTTATTTTAGGGCACAAGGTTATTCTTGAAAAACCTTCTAATTATTGTACGTTGAGTTTGTGCGGCGGTTTCCTCTAGAACACTAGCCTTTGTGCGCCTATATCAAGATTACAATGAGATTTATAATATTTATGATAAACATATGCATCTACAACCACCCTTTTAATGATTTTATGAACAGGTATAAAGAAGAGTTTGAAGATCTCGTGTGTGGTAATATTAGAGAGACCAAAAGATTCAGAAGATTTCTCATATGACCATGGATTCGTTGAAGTGTTTATGAGATAATTCCCATGCTCATCGATGTGATTTTCCTTTTTAAACACCAAGGGTGTTTCTTTATGGATGTCTATAGGCAACAAGTTTGCCTCTATTATTTCATGTCTATGACATTTATTGGATGTTTTATTTTCTAGAATTTCCCATGAATTGATGTCCCTAAGGTTGGGTGAAAGTTCCTCTAAACTTTGAGTTCTGTTTATTAAAGAAATTGATTTAAGCTCACCATTTGAATTTAAACCAAGTTTAGATGCTAGTGCTAAAGTTTCGTCCTCTTCCATCTATTCTTTTACAATAGCATATGTATTTCTAGTATGTTCTATGCATTCCTGCTATTGTCATTGCTCTTCTTGGGCATTCCTATGACTTTTATTCTTGAGATGTCTTGATAGATTTCTAGGGTCATTATAAAGTTTAGTAGAAAGAGCATAAAAAGATTTATTGGGGTCAAGGATGGGTTTAGAGATAGGTTGTAACAACCCGGGTTTTACCAAACACCAAAAATCTGAACTTGTTAAAACTTTTTCCTACAATGTGTGAAGCATGTAGTCGCTAGGTCAAATCGTGGTCAAACAGAGGGGAGTTCTGCATGCGACGTTGCATTCATGTAGAGTTGCCTGTAGGAGAGTGCCGATGTTCTTATGTTGGTTCGCGGGATTTGAGTTTCCATCCGAGTTTGGAATGCACAAGTCCATAGCAAAGCTCCTCAGAAATTCCCTAATCAACCCCTCCTAAAACCAGTCGTGAAAAAGAGATAAACTCTTTTTCCTACCTTTTCCTCTTGATCCCCTTTTCGATCTCCTCAAACCCTCGACCAAAAATACGATAAAACCTCTTTCTTCCTCTTGGGCAAAAATCCTCCCAATTCCCTTTTTGAACTCTACATCGACCCCTTGAGTCGCAAATCATTTCTCCTTTCTATAAGAATCTCTCAACCTCCTTGTTTTCTTCTCAAAAGTCCATATGAAATTTGCTTCTTATTTTTTTTCTCGTTAATCTATTTTGTATTCTACTCATATACATTTGAACAAAAATATGAAAGGTTTTCCTCTCACTCTCGGGCCCAGCAACACCACAACAGCCCCTCCTTCGCCTCCCGCAGGCCCTCCTGCTCCCTCCGCGGCCCAAGCTGGCAGCAACCGTGGCCCACCAGGCCCATTCGCGCCTGCCCCCAGAAACCCTAGGAGCGGACGCTCCCCCCCTGGGCAGCCGCTGCCACCACAGCCCGGTGACACACTGCGCCCGTCGTCCGTGCCGGGCCGCGGGATTTGCGCCGCGTGTCCCATGCGCGTCACGGACGCCGAGGATGAACGGAGCCCCCTCGGGAAGCCCTAGAGCCGCCGCTATAAAAGCCCGGCCCGCGCGCTCTCCCCTGCTTCCTCTTCCACCGAGCCGCCGTCTCTCTTCTTCTTCCTAGCAGCCGCCGCCACCGTCCTTCCCCCTCCTCTCTCTCTCTGCAGCACACGCCCGCCACCGCTTCACCGCGCTGCGCTCCTCGCCCGCGCACCCTCGCCCCTAGCGCCGCCGCGCAGCTCCAACCCGTCGCCACGCCACGAGTCGCCGCTCTGCGAGCGCCACGGCGTCGTGGCGTGGGCGCCGCGCCACGCTTCGCCATGGCAGCGTCGTCTGCGGCGGCGATGCGCCGTCGCGCGTGCGTGCCGCGCCGCCCGAGCCCATGGTACTCCGCTCACTCGGCCGGCCGAGCGCCGAGTAGCAAGCCGCCGCCGCCCCTCCCTCTGCGGCCCGACGTCGTGCCCCGGCATCAGCCCGCGACGAGCCTCGCCCGACGCCCCGTTCTCTAGCCGCGGCGACCCGACGGCCGGCCGGCGGCGAGGCCAAAGCGCACACCTTGGCGGTTGCGGCCGCAACCACCGCCACGCTTCTGCCGCCTCCGTCGCTCCACACCACGTCCCGGCCGCCCTACCGGCACCGCCGCGACGCGACGGCCTGCTCCGCCCACGCCCGGCACCGGCGTCCCCGCCCGCTGGGCCCCCAACCGGCCGTGAGCGAGGCGAGAACCTGGCGGTCGCTGCCGCCCGGCACGCCCGCATCGGCGACCACCCTCTACCGTCAGCTACAGCGACACGGTCCTGCACCACGTCTACCACGACGCCCCGCCGAACCGCGAGCCTCCACGCCAAGTCGCCACCATGCGCCCGCTCCTGCTGCGTTCCGCCCACTCGCCGTAGCTTCCCTCATCGCCGGTGAGCCTCCCTATGGTCAAAAGTTCGGACGTGAACTCCTCGATTGACTCCGGCCTTCGTGCTGTGATCCTACTCCTTGCAGGAAGGCTGCGGCTAGTAGCAGCTACGGCCGGCCATCCCCTAGCCGCATCCAGCTTCCGCCGGCCAGCCACAGCCTACTCTGGCCAGGCTGCGGCCACTCCCGGCCAGCCGCGGCCAGCCAGAGTTGGCCAGAGCCGGTTTCAGCTGGCTGCAGCCGGCCACAGCTGGCCACAGGTGGCTATGACAAGCCACAGCAGGCTACAGCTGGCCAGGGCCAAGCCCGGCTGGCCGTGGACCTCCTGCCACTTCCGGCATCGCTCCGTGAAGCCCTTGCCGACCTCGCTCTTCCCCGCCAAAGGTCCAACTTGAAACCCGCCGACGCCAACCTCGACGTTGGCAAATCTCATATCTTTTTCGTTCATACTCTCGATGTCGCACTCCATCAATATACATGCCTGCCTGTGCCGTGCCTTCACACCGGTCTATTCCCTCTCGTGTTATGGATATGTGCTCTCCATGTGATTGTTGTCTTATGTGGTTCGTGTGTTTGTGTGTCATTGTCTGTGCCTTCGAGCCAGTTAAGGGATTGTTCCTCGCTCGGATGTTCGGTCGTGGGTTATCCCACCGTGACCGCAACGCCGAGCGTAACTCATTCCCTCTTGCACTTTAGTTGTCTTCGTTGTACCCCGAATGTTACCTTCTAACCTTCGACCCTAGGACGTGGTCATGATGTACTCGAACTTGTTACCAATGCGGATCTTACCCGTACCGGTGAGACCTTTGTGACCTAGTCCAGTGGGAGATGAGATAGGAAGCGACAGTTGTGATACGATGAGAGCCAACTCGTGTAGGTAAAGCTTATGGCCGCGAGTCATATCGCCATGACCATCGGGCTTCACCTCTTTTCTATCCTTTCTTTTCTTGTGCTATTTTCCGCACCACCTCGTATGCTTGCACCACCTAGACCGGAGCATTCCTCGGTTCTCATGATGACAAACGCATCGCTACAAACCCGAGGAATAGCTTTTGCCACTTTGGTTGCACGGAGGTCGTGGTGCCCTACGAGTTGGCGTGGATCACGGAACCATGCAAGACTTTCGTCTCTTCTTCTGACCACCGTCCTTTTCCATGACGGGTAGGTCGAGAAGAGTGTGGGACCATTCTTTTTTTGCTCTCTTTCGATTCTTGCTAACCCCGTAAAGGCGTGGATCGAGTCCCTTGTTCGGCCTCTTCGATCGATGACTATTACCATGTCATGTGGATCGAAGTGCCGTGGGACCAAGGGTTCCCTTCTCTCGCTCATTTATGTCTGTTCTTATTTGCCTTATGTTCCATTCCTTTGATTTCCGCCGACCGCAATGGCGAGTGGATCAAAGGGAGGTGAATCCCGTCTACCCTCTTTTCGGCTCTTTTGTGCTTAGGCCCTTGTATGTTTGTACCTAGATTATGCCATGACATTCCCAAGTTCTCACGGTGACAACCGCACTGCGAGGGACTCTAGGAACATCTTAGTGCATTTGGTGCACCTTGGTTGAGGTACCCTACAAGTGGTCTAGGCACCTTGGCCTCTCGTGCATCGCTCCTCTCCGATGCCTCGCCTTTTGCCGTGGCATGTGCATTGGAAGGGGTAGACCACCGCCCCCTCTCTTTTCCACCCTTTATTTTTCCCCGCTAGCCTGTTCTGTTCGATCCCGTCTTAGCCATGACGATTGGATTAAAGACCAGACTATCTCTTGTAGTTAGCGAAGCTATGGTCTATGTCTCGTTCTCGGACCGTGTGAGTCGACCCGATCGACCATTGGAAAACCATCCTCACTGAGGATGTGACCGAGGCCGCGGCATGGACATGCCTAGCTAACTCTCCTCTCTTTCCCTGTTGTGCTACTCTCTTCTCGGCTCCCGACGTTGTTGTGTTGTGCGGGTCGAGAGGATCTGTAGTCGCTCTTCTGTTGCTCGTGTTCCAATCTCTTTTGCTACTGTCGCTACCATGACGGGTAAGCCAAAGAGCCTCGGGACCAAGTCACAATTCCTCTATTTCGTGTTAATCATTCTTACTCGAATTCTGTATAGTAGTTGTGACTTACGGGTTAAAGGCCGCAAGGGCCAAACCCTGCTATTCCTAATTCCCTTCCTCTCTCCTGCTTGTGACCCTCCGGTCCCCGCCAATTTCCATGGCGCCCAGATCGGAAGGTCACAACCGTGGTGTTTGGTTAAGTTAGGTTAGGATCAAGACCTCTTCTTTTAAAGCCATACAGGTCGACACGATCGGCCCAGGAAGTACTGGCTATACCATGGTCGTGATCTAGGCTTGTGCTTAGCAGACAACCACTTCTATACATTTGGGCCCGAGGATTGGACACTCTCCGTGAGGGCTAAGTCTTTTAGAGTTTAATTGGAGTTATCTAATTTCTTTTATATCTTATTTCCTTTTTGAGAGTACTGTATTTTGGTTAAGGATTGATTGCTCTTTTACCTTGTTTGTCGCTATATCGAGGTAGTTGCATCACGGTGACGATGGATAGACCGGAGATCCGTTGGGAGGAGGAGGTGTGAAGAGCAACCAGATGTGGATGACCATGGATTGCTATAAACAGGTGCCACGTCCCACCCAACATTGTAGAATCCTATTAGACATACAATATGTAGCTGCTAGTGCTTTACTTTATGCAAATAATTGTGATAGGATGCATGGTAGATTGCTTGATAAGCCATTACCTTGACGTAACCTTTCCCCCTGCACACCCGCTGCTAGGATAGACGCTCGCCTACTTCATGATACTTGCTACACACTTACTCTACTTATACATGCTTGTGTGTGGCTAAGGCACATGGTGCCATAAACTGGATAACTGGGGATAACTTGAGAGAGATCTTGGCATGTGTCTTGGGTGTGTTGTAAGGGTTGTGTCGACTAGGCAGGATCTACGATGAGTCAGGGGACAAGTCTTGCCGGGGGGTGTGATCTGGGCACTCCCTATGTGAGAGAGTACCTGTGGCGGGTACATGTGATGTGAGAAGGTTCCGAGGAGTGTCTTTGTGGGACGAATCCTTAGAACAGGAGGTGCCGTCGAGGCACGGGGCATCGGGCCCCAAGGTGAAGATGTCCTGTCTAGTCACCCCTAAGGACTGGTATGTCTTGAGAACCGGTTCATAGGACCCCTTCGTACACACCACTTTCGTTCCCCCGATGGGCGGGAAACGACTTGACGGCTAGCTGGCCCCCCGCCATTACTACTAGGTTGATAGCCGATAGTGTAGGGAGGTACGGGTCTTTGAGACCCACACCCTCCCCGAGACAACGTGGAACCCTTAGGGATCCGGTACCACGTCTCACGCCTCGGCGTGCCGGTGGATCTCCGGGGTGCCCCGTGAGCCGAGTGGTAGGGTGGCATTGGGCCGCTTAGGCGGCAGCTTGGTATCGGCCTAGACGAGGCATCGTCGATGATGGTGATCTTGTGGTTCCAGTGTACACACTCTGCAGAGTTGATTGATCTATACGTATAGCCGTGTCCACGGTCATGGACATTCCTATGTTTCCACCCCCTCATGATTAGTGAGTGGAGTCCTTTCTCTTCTCTCCCCTGGATGTGTTTGGATTTCGGCTTAGGCCGTTGAGGCAAGGAGGAGCGGGAGTCTTCCTTGCCGACAAGAGAGAGAGTGAGAGTGTGGTGAGATGTGTGGATGTGGATGTGGATGGGATGGATGGATGTGTGGATGATGTAACAACCCGAATTTTTACACAACACAAAAATCCCAACTACAAAATTTTTGTTTAAATAACCCATGATTGATGAGTGGCATTTAGTAAATCCCACCCTAGCAAGTACTATAAGGAACCAAGATAGGTCATTCTTTTATCCATGCCAAACATTTTATCTCTTATTATCGCATGTGAAATGGATCTTGATTTTATTATTATAAATATTTGTATAATCAAATCCTAACATGAGCATACATGATTTGGATTTTCTTGGATTTTGTGATGTGCTAAAATAACTAAATAAAAATATTAAATGTAAATAATTAATGATGAATCATTAATTATTTAACCTAATAAAACCTACACTAACAAATGTCTTTCAATAATGTAAACATATTTATACTACTAAAGAATGAATCCCAATAAATGGGAGATACCCTAGAACAGGTATGACCACCACTAGGGATTAACCAATTCCTAATCACCTTGACTACCTAATGCTAAACACTAATTACCCAGAAATCGAAATAAGAAAAAGAATAGAAAAAGGAAAGAAAAACAAAAGGAAGAAAGAAGCCCGCAGCGGCCGAAGCAAGCCCAGCCCGCCGCCTCCCCGCCCCCACTCCCCCTTCTTCCTTCCCGCCGCGCACGCATCGGCCCAGCCCGGTGGCGCGCACAAGAACGCCCCGCTTTACCCTTCCATGCCCTCCGCCGCCGAGACGCCCGGCCGAAGCCGTCTCCTCCCGCTGTGCCGACACTGGACCCGCCCGTCCGCTGCACACACGGTTCTCTACGGCCCGCGCACCGTATGGCGACAAGCGCGACGCCGCGCGCCCCACCACCCCGCCCCGGCGCCCACGCCGCGCGCGCAGACCCCCGGCTACCCTCGGCCCGACCCACGAGGCCCCACGGGTCACGCAAATTGCGTGACCCCTCACCCGCGTCGCGGCTGGGCCACGCCGTGCCCTTTGCCTGCCCACACACTGCCTTGGCCGCGAAGCCAAAATTGGCCACAACCACGCCGTCCCGGGACCCTCTAGAGCACGATGACAACCACCGGTGCCCTCCTAGCCGCTCGATTGGAGCCTGAGCTCGATCACCGTCCGCTCACGTCCATGGCGCCCGCCCCTCGGCTATATAAGCCACACCCCGGGGACTCTAGGGCATCCCAACACCCAGCCGCCGTTCGGTGGCCATCGCTAAGCCCTGCCAAGTCGATCGGGAGAGGGGAGGAGGAAGCGGCGAGGAGGAGGAGGACGCCGGAGTGCTGCCGAGCGCCGCCGGAGTCGGAGAAGACGGCGCCCCGTACCACTACACCGACGAAGCAGCTCGACACGGCCCCGCAACAACTCGCCACGGCATCGACACTACACCGCACGCACCAACCTAGCTACCCCGCGACCACGGTGAGCCTCGCCGTTCCCCTTGTCCAACCCCGCCTGTTCACTGGCCATGGCGTTCCCTCGCCGGGGACGCGCAGGCCGAGCCGCGCCGGCTCTGGACACACCTGCACACGCACTCGCACGCATGACGTACGACCAGCCAAGCCCCTAGAACCGGGCGGCTGCGCACCAGAAACCATGGCCCGCCATGCACGCCGCCAGAGTCCACGCCCCGCGGGCGAAGCCGCTGTTTTCAGCGAACGCCGAGCCCCGAAGAAGCCCCGGAACCCCCGAACCATGTCCGCCGTGCTGGTATCCCGTGCGCGTGTAAGATGGAGGTGAGGACTATCGGACGCAGCAGAACCTTGAACCGCGCGCTCGTCGGCGTTTCCTGGAGCGCCGGCGTGCCGCACGCGTTCCGAGCAGCTTTGGCCACCGCGCGTCGTACAGATAGCCTACGAAGCTTCACTGAGCCATCCCGGAGTCGAACCAAGCACCATCGAGGGCCGAAAGGCGCCCTAGGGCCTTGTCCACGCAAACGCCATGCCACCGGAGCTCCGCCGCCGCTGCACACCGCTGTAGCCATCGCCGTTCCAATTGGACGCCTCCGGCGAGCCGAGGAGCTATCCCGCATCACCAATTGCACTCCTGCACCTCCAATTTAGCCCCGCATGGCTCGGGACCCTGTTGCCATGGCGCGCCGCCGCCGTTATGCCGCCACCACCGTGACCAGCGCTGTTTCGCGCACCCCGGCCACCGCGGGGCACTCCACCATGCTCGCCTATACCTCCTGGTTCTAGTAGGCCCACCAATTCGAGCCAAGGGTAACCCGAGCGCCGAGTCACGGGCGCTCGTCGCTGGCGGGAGAACTGCCGTCGGCTGAGCCGCCGCTGCCACGGTTTGCCTTGTCCGAGGCCCTATAGCCGCCGTCGTGTGGACCATCATCTTCGCCTGAGACCCGTAGTGCCGTTGCGCGCTTTAGCAGGGACCAAGCAGAGCCAGGACATCACCGGCGCGCGCTCGCCGTCGGCAAGGCGCCGCCGCGACCAAACAGAGAGGAGAGGTGTGGGGGAGAAAGAGAGAAGGAGGCGTGCGCTCGGTGTACGTGAACCAGAATGGAGGAGGAGAGGGATGGACCGAGTCCATCACGGACCAGGTCTGCGGTCCATGGACCACCAGCGACGGTCCACCATACACCCTACGGCGTTGTAGACGCAGCCCAGCCCAGATCCACGAACCGACGTGGCACACCGAGAGGCTGACACGTGGCGGGCCGACCCGGCCCAAGTCCGGCCCGTCCGACCCGATGCTGACGTCACGCTGACGTCATGGTGACGTCAGCCCTAGACAGTAACCCATGATGACGTCATGCCGACGCCAGCAAGGCCAAGTGGCGCCACCAGCTGCTGACACGTGTCACCCCGAGAATATTCCAGTCTTTTTCTTTTTCAGAATATGTTTAAACTTCGGAAAATCATAACTAATTCATACGAACTCCAAATTTGGTGACACAAGTCTGTAAATTCTTCTAAAATCAAGCTCTACGTATTAGAGCCATGTTTGTGTGCATTTGAATCTTTTTGGATTTCATTTGTTCTTTGTGTCTCTATAGCTGTCGCTAACGCGACCGATTTCGTACCGTTTCAGAGTCAGAGGAGGAACGTGCCGAGTACGACCGCGACTACAACGAGGAACTGGGAGACGACCGTTCCGAAGGTGCCACATTCCACCCATTTCTCGTAGAACCTATTACGCATTGCCAATAATATAGTAATGCTAGTGCTTTATTTACTGTTGATATCACATGATTAGGGATGCATGATAGTTATTGTTGATACCCATTTTCTTGACGCAACCTTTCCCCGCTCACCCATTTGTTATACTAGACACACGCGCTTGCTATCATAATTACCACTTGATCTCTACTACACTTATTATATCTTGATGTGGAATATATATATATGTGTAAGGCACGTGGTGCCGAACCTGAGCTTGGAAGGATGGTGAGCGTGCTGTGTGTGTCTTGGGTGAGTGGAGGGTGAGGGTTGTGTCGACCGAGCTGGAATGTGTGACGAGCTTGAGGCGAGTCTTGCCATGTGATGTGACCTAGGCATCCTATGAGATGAATACCTGTGGCGGGTATATGTGATGTGATGTGAAAGGCGGGATCCTGGGTGTGAGCCTGTTGAGAGGTGGGGCCTAGGACAGGGGTGCTGTGGTGGCACGTAAAATGGTAAACCTGATGAAGATGTCCGGCTTGGTCAACCCTAAGGACTTACTAGTATCCAGACTCACCAGGAATCCTTTGTATACCACTCGCTCTCTTGTAATGGGAGAGACGGTTGGACTACTTGGTAGAGTGATGCCATTACTGCTAGGTTGTGAGGTGATAGGGTGGGCGGTAGGATGAGAGATGCCCATACCGTCCTAGACGCTGGTACCACTTGGTGGGCCCGGTACCATGCTTCCCAGTCTCAGCTATGCCCGAGAGGTTGTCCGGATGTTCCTAGGGGCTGAGTGGTAGAATGGCATCAGTCTATCAGGCAAGCAAGCCGGGATGTGCCTAGACAGTGCATTGTCGAGGATGGTTATCTTGTGGTATGTGAAACCTCTGCAGAGTGTTATGGTTGATCGATCGATACATATGCCGACTTGTCGGTTATGGACCTTTCCTGGGACCTGCTTCACTAGATAGGAGAGGTGTCTTTCCTTTCTCCCCCGTGTTGTGAGATAGTGCCGGTCGGAGGACCGTTGAGGCAGCCGAGTGGGAGTTGGCCTGTCGACACGAGTGAAAGGAGATGTGGTGGATGAGGTGGATGGGTGGTATGGGATGGATGGATGGATGGAGGGTGTGTGTGTGTGGATGTGATGTTAAATTAAATACATACTTATTATACATATACTTGACAGATTGTGCATAGGAAACCACAGCCAAATATAGGTTCTTTTGTTATAGCCTTATTGCATCCAGTTCCACAAAGCATTGCAAAGCATAGGGTGGAAATGTGGCCGCACATATCGTCGCATCGATACTTTGGGCACGCAGGTTCTGAGGAGGCTTACAACTCCGAAGGATTCGATGGTTAGGGGTTTTGCCGCTACGCTCAAGTCGTTGGATAGAAGTCGCCCGCACCTTCAAGCTGTTTTGCTTGATGCTACTCGTGATTCGCGCCTTTGTTGGCGTTGTAATAAGTTATTAAACCCTTCTATTTGCACTCTATTTATCGTTGTATGGATTTGATTATCGACTGGAATACGGGTAATATGATTTAAAAGGTCGTATTACACATCGACTGTGTGGATTTTCCCTTCGTGGAAAATCGGGTCGTTTCAGATGAGATGGGTTAAAACTTGATGAACTACATTATATTTATATTATAAATTTTGCATAGGAAAACTACAGCCAAATATAGGCCTTTTCCTCTACCCTTGCATTCCACTTACCACATAGCAAAGCAAAGCATAGGGTGGGAGCTAGTGGCCAGTACAAATCGTACTGATAGAGTTGAGCAGGTTTGGTACCCGAGGAGGACTACGATGATAATGGAGCTGGAAGAATTAGGTGTTTTCGTTCCTACACTCAAGTTTGGTTAAGGAGATCAAGTCTACGCCCGCTGATACTCTTCTCCAACTCTGATGATTCCTCGTGAAGGAGGAGCCTTCACTCAATATGGCGCTACGTCTACTCTAATGTTGACTCGTGTGCATTTATCGCTAGGATACAATGCACCTAGGCGTGATACAAGGGTTGTAATACTCTGTAATTTGTATCTTTCATGATGTATGAACTGTGGTATCAACTGTATTCGATGTACTCTGTGGATTTCCCTTCGAGGAAATTACGGGTCGTTTCATAGGTTCAGAGACATTTATTGTGGGCATAGAAGGGGAGAAGATAGAATTTACTCCTAAGTGGCTTGGCTCTCCTTCTATGACATCACTCGACATGCCATCCTTGAACTCTCCCCAGTGCCTTTTTATAAGGAAAAGGAAGTTGATGACACTTTTTCTAAGATGCTCTTCTGAAAAGATCGATGTGTATTGATTTACGAGCATCTTAGCTAACTGGAAGTCTAAATCATCAAAGTGAAATTTCAAAGGTTTAGGATTGATAGCTAAATCTTAGGAATGGGATGATTGTGTTTTAGCTACCAAGACTTCCGTTTCTAGTTCGGGTGATAAGTTCTTCTCTTCCTCGGGGAGCTCAGAATAGGCTTGAACAACCTTTTCTAGCATGGGTCTTGCTTCAGTTATAGGTAAATGAAGAAAAGCTCCTCCAGAGGCTAAATCAAGGGATTCCTTAGATTCCTTGATAAGACCCAAATAAAAATATTGAATAAGCACAGGGTCTGAAAAACCAAGGTCATGGCCAAATGTAACAAGTTCATTAAAACGCTCCCATGATTTACTAAGAGATTCTTGTTCTAGTTGTCTAAAAGTTAGAACCTCTTTTCGAAGGTTAACTACTCTATAGAAGGGAAAGAAATATAAACAAAATTCAGAGTATAATGTTTCCCAATCACCTTGCATACTCCCAACGGCTCGATTATACCAATGTTTGGCTCTTCCAGTCAAGGAAAACGGAAAAAGCTTCCATCTAATAATCTTATCGGACATGCCAGCAATGCGCAAGCATGCACAGGTCTGCTCGAATTCTCGTAAGTGTGAGTATGGGTTTTCATTACCTTCTCCTGAGAAGGGTTTATCCCAAATTATATTAATTAAATATGGGCGCAGCTCATAGCCAAGTGTTATGATAGGTTCATTAGATTTTGGTGTCCCGAAGCTTTCGCGCATGCCATAAAGACAGATAGGAATAGAATTAAAAGCATCCATAAGGATGAACACAAAAATAATGAAGAGAATGGGATAAAATAAAAAAGATAAAAGTATAATACAAGATTAAGCTAGACTAAGTCAAAATCAGCAAACCGTTCCCCGGCAACGGCGCCAAAAATGCTTGTTGGTATAAATTAACCGCACTCCTTTAAATAAGATTTAAGTAAGATTATCCGCAAGCGCACAGATATCATACCAGTGTCGCATTTTACCCGGAGGTTTTAAATATCGTATCCATAGGGAACAGTCGTGATGATGATAAAGTCTATAGACTTAACCCTACAATTAGGCTAGATAATATCAAGAAAGAGGAAATAGCTATTGAACTCTAGTTCTGACAACCGGTAAGCTTTGTATAATATTGTTCTCACTGGGCAAGTATCCCGAATAAGAGAAGAAACAGAGTAATCTCCTACCAAGAACCTATAAGCCTATCAGTCCTATTAACGGGAAGTGAACTACAGAGGAACCAACGCAGCTGTCACCTACACGGACTACCACTATCCGGCCAATCAGTGGACATCCACAAGTAAACCTAGCCTAGGCACCACGCCTACACTATGAAATACTACTTCAACCAAGTAATGACCAAGATCAAAGCACTCAATATGAGCTGTGAACTTAAGAACAAATAAGAACAACTGCTTACTTGAATCGGAATGACGAATACAAAAGTACCTCATAACGTAGCTCCGGGCGAGGGAGCCGAATCCAGACGAATACAGCTACGAAGAAGCCTGACATGCCGGAACTCCTCCAGAACTCTACTCCTCTACTCTATCTCTCCTACTAATCTAAACAAGACTAGATCTAGAAGAACTAGTCTCTCCTAATTGCTACAACTAAATGAACTAGAACTAGATCAACTAGAGGGACCCTAACCCTAATTATGTAGAGAATATAAAGCACCGGGGTGTCGAATGCCTCTTGAAGGGGCCTTAGGGCGTCATTATATAGGCCAAAGTGGAGTAGGGGGCAAGGAACCGCCACGTCATCGATCCGCGTCTTTATGTTGTGTGCACCGTCGGATCAAACCGACCTTACATAGACGTAGGGATGCTCTGCTTGGGTGCCAAGGAAGCGTGGGAGGAAGACTCTAGAAGGCGACGGCCAGATGCCACAGGGGGGCGCGGACCGGCGCCAGGCCCCACCTGGACTTCCCTGTGGGTCCCACTGCTTCGGGTGTCTTCTAGATGTTTCCTGAGCCTGATGACGATATTTTCCGATGCGGATAAGCTTCGTGATAATTATGCACTCTAATCCCTCTTTTATGCTTTTCTGGAATAATCTCTGGAAAATATAGAATATACAAAACTTGTGGAAATTGTCAGTTAAAACTCTAGACCAGTGTGTATTCATGTGCCTTTTCATGTCTAAAGTTCTAATAAAAGTTGACGTTATCCACTGTCAACAGCAACCCACAAGTTTCAGGCTCAGAGAAAATCTTCATGTCAAAACAGTTAAAGCCAAAACTTGGAAAATTTATGTCTAAAAACTAGGCACTTCAAAGGTGTTATAACAGAGCAGCCTTTCATCATTTTCATCTTTAAGGATCATCTCAAGGGCTTGCCTATTTATTGACTCTATCTAGACAAACATTTTTTATTTGGTTTTTTATTTTCAAAGACTCATACTATATAAGACTCCAAAAAGCATGGACCTTCATGTGTCCATATATTTTTAGTATTTTTAAGTTTTCTTATGATACTATGGTGAACCTTCATGTGCTCACATATTTTTGGTATTTTTTTTCATTTTTATGACTGACTCGATAATCGCGTAGGTACACTTACCTGGGTACCTAGGGGATGCCTTCCCCCAAGCTAGTTGTTGTCGTGGTTGAGCATTAAAGCTGAGCAGTCCTCGCAATGGAGCTCATGCTTACAAGAGCAAGTGTAGCCGGGAATCTCGATCTCATCCAATAAGAAGTTGCTTCCTCCACACAGTGATTAGCTGTGTGTTGGAAAGGTGTACTTCGAGTGATGTCGATGAAGATTCCTAGGTGGACTAGCTCTTTGAGTCATCCTGCAGCAAACATCTCACAAAACACCAAAACTCGTGGAAAGGATTAGGGTAAGCAGTTAGTGGTTAGCCGTTTCATGGACTGGTTGTTGTGAGAGGTTTTCAAAGGTTGTTACAGTGTATACAGTGCAGCAAGATGCTCAATGATTATTTTTAGATTTTTTATTTTTGTTATGCAGAAAAGAAAACATGTATGCATGATTATTTTTGTTATTTTTATGCCACCACGGTGCAGACTCCTACAGGCTTTTACGCACCATAGAACTGATCACATGGGGCCTCAAGTTTTATGCTGCATGAATTATCTAATAAGATTGATGTATGTTTATTTTTATATATTTTTTCAATGCACTGTTAGTGCAGCAAAGTAAACATGCTAAAGAGAAGGAATTCATGCAATATAAGCATGTAAATATGGATAACTACCGATGTCACCTCACGGTAAGGGTTCAGATTTTAGAGTCCTCCGGATAGGACTTCTCCCTTCTTGTTGATTCCTCCAGTGTTATCACGACATGGAGTTTCTTTGGTTGCGTGCATGGGAGTGCTTCTTCCCCAAGCTAGCTCTTTCGGTGAAGATAAAGATTTCTATGATGATGCCCTTTATGATATGTCACATTCTTCTGTCAAACCTGTCTTGGTTGAGTATTAATTTTTTGCTTTGACAGGTCGAGGACCTCCACTTATACAAAGTGTGTCCTACTCATAGAGACAAGGCAGAGATCAAGTGCATAGGCTCTACTGGTGGGAAACACCAATAGAACTAAAACTTCTATTCCACATCTCTAACCTTAGTCATATTGAACATGATGAGGTTGATGTTATATGCATTGTTCAATATCATCATGAGAGGTAAGATCAAAAGGTTGTGCAAGGATGTAACATTTAAGTTTATTATGCTGCAAGAGTTGAAAATCTTAACCCAAGAAAGGATTGTCTATCTGTACATGATGTGTCAATATTTTCATGATTATGACTATCATCTTCCAAGAATAAGGTGTGCAACTTTTTAGGTCATTTGGTTAAGACTACGGATCAACATAGTGATGCTATGAACAACTTTCAAGAACTAGACATGTTGAGTTAATCAGAATTGATCATGGATAATTATTACTCAAACATCTTAAGTTCTTTATTCATGTTCATACCAAAATCAAGGAGAAGCATTTTAAGTAGTGACCATTTACCTTTGGATGTTACCTTCATCATTGGAGTACGATGACACCATGTGATGAAGAGTAGATGACTCTTGACGGTCCTTTTGTTTCGCTCGATGCTTTTCTTGTTTGGTCAACCTCATATCTTGGTTCATAGTTCCTCTTGTTCCTAGATGGTGCTCTTCTCTTCTCATCCTTTTGTTACGTCATCTTTTTGCTCCTTGCCATTTTGGGTTTCAGTCTCAATAGTTCTTCCATCAATGATGAATGAGCTGTGTCTTCAATGTGCAAAGTTATTGGTGTTCATCGTGTGCCTTGCTTCATCTCTAATTTGAATTCATCTCTTGACTTACCCAGATTGGATTTGAGAATTGCCTGCAGGGGTTAGTCCAACAAAATATCTACTGTCTACTAAAGCATACTTTTAGTTCAAGAATCAACCTAGACACCATGTCTAATTTAATTCAGGAAGGCATTTCAACCTAAGCACCATGTTTAATTTAAAAGCCTTTAGAAGTAATATCAGCACACCTCTTGGTTCAAGATCAAACTAGACACCTTGTCTAATTTAATTCTAGAAAGCAATTTAAACTAAGCACCATGCCTGATTTAAAAGGTGTGTGAGAATACTTCAAAACCTTATGCATACTTAGTAAACATAGGTAGCATGAAAGCATTGTACAGATTCATTTATTCAAGTAGAGATGAAAGAGCATGATTGTTATATGCTAAGTTGAGCATGGCTTAAAGGTAGAGACGACCAAGATCAGCAACATGGCATATGATTTTTTAGAGAAGCTCATCCCCCACACTTGAGTTCTTGCAAGACAAGATCAAGTTTGGATATGATGTTGCTAGATAATTGGTTGGACATACCTTTTACCATCATCCTTCATTCTTCTTGTTTCAACCTGAAAAGATTAGTGACAAGAATACCTAAAGGAATATTTTCACAATTACATCTCTATACTCAATTCACAAGGGCAGTTCAGCAAAAGGTGAATATTCATGTTATCTACCGAAAGTGCTAGTTCTTGGTCAAAAGCTCATTGTTGGGAAACCTTAAAATTGTGCTTCAAGATGGTGAAGTGGTTTCCCCTCCAATACCAATTTTTATCTACCTACCTCAAGATCCACACATCAAGATTTGCAATGTTTATGATAAACATATACATCTACAACCACCCTTTTGAAGTTTTTATGGACTGGATGCATGAGGGGGTTAGAGATCTCGTGTGTAATCATGGTAAAGAGACCAAGAGATTCAGGAGATGTGTCATATGAGCATGGCTTTGATGAAGTTTTTATGAAGTACCTTCCATGCTCATTGATGTCATCTTTCTTACTAATCTCCAAGGGTGATTCTTTATGAATGTCTATAGGCAATAACATTGTCTTCTTCATTTCATGCCTATGACATTCATCAATCATATTATTGTTCAAGATTTCCTTGGGATTGGTGGCTCTCAAGTTGGTCTCCTCAATGGCCTCCTCTAAACTTAGATGAGTCATAAGTTTATCATTTAGATCTAGGCCTAGGCTGGATTCAATTAAGGCTTCTTCATGGTCCATCCATTTTACACATTTCAGCCATTGTTGTAGCACTTCTTGGTCATCCTCAAGTCTATCATGATTCATATGCTCTAAGTGTCTTAGTGGATCTCTAAGGTCATCATGAGACTTAGGAGAACAAGTGTCAAGGGATTCTTTGGGGTTAAGGATAGGCTCTAAGATAGATTCAGGTAAGACATCTAATGTGGGAATAGAAAGAGAGAAGATAGGATTAGAATTAAATTGACTTGGCTCTCCTTATATGGCATCATTAGACATGCCATCCTTGAATTCTTCCCAAAGAAAATGTTTTCTAAGAGATTCCTTCTTGAGGGGATTTGAATTATATTCACTCGAAGGTCTCTTATAGGACAGATAGCTAAATTATGGGATTGGAATAAGTGTGATTTAGCTATCGAAACTTTCTCTTGTCGTCTAGGAAACAATTCCTTCTCTTTCTTGGGGGGCTCATAATGAATGCTAGGGCAAGGTGTCCTTCCACAAAGTTTATCAAGCAAAGACCTTGCTTCACTAGCAAATAAATGAAGAAAAGATCCTCTAGAAACTATATCAAGGCACTGCTTAGAATCCTTATTAAGGCCTAAGTAAAAGTGTTGAAACAACACTGGGTCTGGAATAGAAAGGTCAGGGCCTATAGTGAGGAGATCATTAATACGATCCCATGATGTTTCTAGAGATTCCTCCTCTAGCTGTTTAAAGCGTAGAACCTCTTTCCGAAGATCAATCACCTTAGAGATGGGAAAGAACTTGGTTTGAAATTCAGAACATAGCAATTCCCAATCTCCTTGCATACTTCCTACGGTTTTGGTATACCAATGTTTAGCTTTTTCCGTCAAAGAGAACGGAAAGAGCTTCCATTGCAAAGTCTTATCAGACATGCCACAATGCGAAAGCATGCACATCTCAGTAAGAACTCCCATAGGTGTGAGTATGGGTTTTCATCACCTTCTTCCGAGAAGGATTGTTTTTGGACAAAGTCTACCCAACACGGGCGCAGCTCATAACCAGATGCTAAGATAGGCTCTAAAGATTCTAGTGGCCTAAAGCTTGCACTCGTGGGTTTAGCATATTGATTGATAGGAGTTGACTCATGCTAAACCAGAGGTTGAAAAGAAAAGAATGAAAGAAAGAGAAAAGGAGTAAAGGATAAAAGAAAAAGAATAAAAGAAACAGAAATGTTAAGCTAGGTTCGTAGTTAACTCAACAAACCGTTTCTCTGGCAACGGTGCCAAAAAGCTTGTTGATATCTATTAACACCCACTGAATAATCCACAAGCGCACGGATACCGTTGTAGCTTTATCCTAGAAGTATTCTAGGTTTCGTTCCACTGAGAAACATGTGAGATCAACTATGGTCTAACTTAACTAGGGATAACAATAAGGTAAAGGTAGAGACTAGATTAAGATAGAACTAAGGTAAAACTAGGGCGACAATTAATGTGGTTGGGCACAGCAATCAAGGTTGTTGATAATAGGAGTAGAGAGGATAACTATGGTTTTCTCCTTCTAACTTGGGTAAGTCTATGTCTCTATTGCTAACTGGGGACATTACATAAGGAGAGACACCAACATAGGATGTTGATCTCCTTAGCAACCACATCCTACTTGGCCCACAAACGGAATAGTGGGATACATAGGATTCAATGGAGCTATAAAGTTACCTCGGTGAGCTACCACCAAATTCAGAATATAGGGTGCATCCACGATTATCCTAAGCCTAAGCACCATGCTTACACCTATGATAACACTCTACTCCCCTAGAAAGAGAATAAAGCACTCAAAGAGAGTCGTGATCCAGATAAACAATATAGGCATAGAAATTACTTGCATCAGAAGTTGATCACCAGAGACATCTCAAGAGCAAGCTCAAGTAGAGCTTGATCCTGCCAAGGTACAAGCCATAGAGAGGGCACCGATAGGCCAGCACCTCCTCCTAACTCTTCCCTCACTCTCCATCTCACTATTATCTAGAAGAATGAATCCTAGAGAGGACTAATCTTCTCTTGATAGCTGGCCCTCGAGAGGTTATCCATTCAAGGGACACCTCTCGATTAGGGTTTTAGAGAATAGCAAATGAATGAGTGCCTCCCTCGGGGGTCTTGCCCTCCTTTTATAGCCCGGTGGGATGAACGTGAGCCCTTGGATCAAACCGACTTTGGCGGACGGCTGAGATTGAAACCCTAAGGCGGTGGATGTAACACCCTAAAAATTGTATCTTTTCAAAAATATGTGAAATTAATTTATTATACAATTGTGTGTGTGCATTCAAATATAGAGTAATAATTAATTTTATTAAATTAAAATCAACCACAAGGTAGATACATGTTTTATGCATTTATGCTGGTGCACTATTATTTTGTATTGAGTGGTTTTGTTCAAATTCAAAATAAATTCAAATTAGCATTTCAAATTCTGGTTTGAAATAAAAGAAAAAAGGGGAAGAACCTCACCCGCTCTTCCATTTCGGCCTGCAGGCCCAGCTCAACTCCACTCCCTCCTTTCTCTAACCAGGCGGCCCGCATTTCTTTCTGCGCGGCCCAGCAAAACCGGCCCAAGGCGGGCGCCCCTCCCTTTTCTCCTGCTGGCGCCGATAGGCGGGTCCCGCAGGTCAGCCACCCACGCGCCCTTCCTTTCTTCCTCCTCCGGCGCCTTCCAAAAATGGAAGCCGGCACCTTCCTTCAATGGGGGAGCTCGATCCGAGCTCGGATCCTCCCTTTCCTTGCATGACGCGGCCTCCGGGCTATATAAGCTGCCATCCCGAGCCGCACCACCTCCATCCCGCCCCTCGGAGCAGCTGCCTTGCCTCGAGGAAGCAGCAGCCGCCACCTCAACCCTAGCCAGCTGCCGCCGCTCGCTGTTGTGCCCTTGCGTTGCCGCCCCATCTCCGTAAGCTCACGGTCGAGCTTCGCAATGACGTTGCGTCGCCGCCGCACCCTTATTCCCTCTCTTTCTTGCCCTCGGTTGAGCTCTAACCGTCGCCGATGTTTTGCAGGAGCTTGCCGTCCGCCTTCCTCCGTTGTACGCCATCTCCGATCCTCCTCAGACCGCGCGAACACTGTCGGTGAGTTCACCGTTGCCCGCTCTACGCTCCCATGCTTTCGGTTTGGTCGATCGCATTTGGAATCGTCGGATTAGTGAGCGCCGACGAGCTTTGCTCGACTCCAGCCACGGCGCCACCGCCGGGTTACTGTGTGCCGGCCGTTTCCCACTCCCCCATCTTCCCCTTTCAATCCGAGCCATCCAGATCAAAACCGACGGCTGAGAATCAAGGATACCCCTTCGCTGTCACTTTTACAAAAGAACCCCCTACTTTCTTATATTTGAACCTGCAGTCCTCTATTCAGTTTAAAAATCTAATTTTATTTATTTTAATTCAAAAATCAATTTCAGAGTATTTATAAGTTTGCCACTAGTTTTCTTTTAAGTATAACTTCTCCAATTTAACTCCGATTTGATCCGTTCGAGTTGCGTTAGATTCGTAATCGAATAATCTACCTGTTTACAGTACTGTTAATCATGTTTTCAATCTTTTAATTTTATTGTTTAATAAAGTTAATAAGTTTTCTACATAAAATCTTGTTTAGATTATAACTAATCCGTTTTAGCTCTGATTTTAGTGATCCAAACGTCTATGTGATCCTAGCTGCATGTATTTTGTTTTATAAACTCTTTATCTTTATTTTATGATATTGGTGTACTGTTCTAATCTATACTCTTGTTTGTTATGCATGATTGCGCTTGGATGCTTGTATGTTGTTTTGTTGTGGAGTATAGACGGTGAGCAATACGTTGGTGATCAGGAGTTCTTTGACGAGCCGTATCACCAAGAGTTCGTTGAGCAAGACAAGTATAGCATGGGATCATCCTTGTTACCTATTCACCTTTAATCACTTAATTCATACTGCATGTGTCTTCCTTGATTACCACTAAGGATTTCCTAGCAATTGTATCTTGTACCTTGATACCGTGGGTTTATGCATTTGGGTAGCTTATGCTAGTGCTCAAGAAATAACCATTATGATCTGTAACTTGATTAATGGTATATGCAACAAAGGTTAAAACTCGCTTTTTAGCAACGAAAAATTAAAGGGTAAGAGTACTTGTTTGCTCTTGTCCTCTCTAAGGACTTATCTGTAAGTGAGCACCCGGGACTTACAGTACAACCATAAGGGTTATATGGCTCTGGCTTTAGTCAAGTATGAGGACCCTCTTCTAGCTTGTTAGAGATTACCGAAAGGCGCATAAGGGGCTTTACACGATGGGCATAGCGTGGCCTCTATCCTCATGTGTGTTGCTGCGGTGTGAACCATTTTGGAAGGGGGATTCTATGTCTACTTGTCGAGGAAACCTAGCGGCCCTAACTTGTTAGATGAACCTTTGAAAGACTTCATAGTGTACCCTACCGCACTTTCTTGGTAAAGGTGATATGGGAGTCATGACCCTGGCACATGGGAATCACGACTTATGGTGAAAGTGTACAACCTCTGCAGAGTGTTAAAACTGATATATCAGCCATGCTCGCGGTCATGAGCGGCCTGGACTTCTTATAGAATAATGGCTTATGCGATGAAAAATTTTTGATTATTGCTTTTGCTATACTTTAATCACTGTTTACATGATCATATGGTTATTTGGGATTTATGCTATTTGTTGCTACTCACTTAAGCTAAAATTGAGATATGTTAAAAGTTGCTAACTGCTGTAAACCGCGTCAGCCTTTTTGAGCCTCATTAACCCTATGTTATTCTTGTTAAGTACGAGATGTACTTACGCTTGTTTATTTTTATTACTTGGAAAATCCTGGATGGGTAACAGATAACAGTGTTTATGAGGAGTTCGCTGAGGACTACTAGTCTCGTGCTCAACCAGTTGACGTCCCTATGGCTTTGGAGTCTATCGGAGTGCTAGTCATTTTATTTCGCTTTCGCTGAGACTTTGAATAAATTTATGTAATAAACTACTATTTGTGATGTAATAAAGGCACTGAGCTTGATACTCTAGTGATTTGTCTCTATATGTCTGTGATTGATCTCTGGGCACACATATGGTTTTGTATTCAGTTTTGTCTCTAAAATTGGGTGTGATAAATTGGTATCGGAGCCGTGTCGACTGTAGGACGCAAGCCTAGTTAGCAATGGTCGTTTTAGCATCTCCTATTTCACTTATTTCATGCTTATTTTCTTAGTCCTGCTATTTGCTAAATTTTTATGCTGTTCCCTATCTTATTCTATTATAAAATTATTTGACTCTATTTCTAACTTAATCTTGGTCTAATTCTGTAGATGACACGTGCCCATAAGACTGCTCGCATTAGCACTAGAGGCTACTACCCACCCCGTGCTGTGTACGCCCCGATGGAGCCCCGTGATGAGATCATCGTCGAGGAAGATGAGGATGTGGAGGTGCACCGAGTGGAGCTGTAACTGGAGATCGTGGATATCTCTGATGATGAAGAGGAGCCCATGGAGGAGCACCAAGAGGAATACGTTGCTGGGGATGATCCACCACCACCACCGCAGGGTGGCGCAGCAGGAGGAGATGAGCCTCCCATGGGATGGTCCAAGAAGCTCTACGCCAAGCTTGGAGATCATGCCAACTACTACCACGCTCATCTTATGGATCTGTTCCATAATTACTATGATGGCCTGACCACAGTGGAGTCCTTTTGCGAGGAGAACATCCACCCCGTTGAGGGCACACATATGGTTTTGTATTCAGTTTTGTCTCTAAAACTGGATGTGATAGTGGAGCACATGGGCCAAAGCTGGGCTTGTTTGGCCACTGTAGCAGACCGGCCGGTCCGGGGCCAGACCGGCCGGTCTGGCTCCGGGGCCTCTCGCAGTCCGCTTCGGCATGGTGTCTTCTCGTGCCTTCTGGAGTCTTCTAGTGCAGCCCTCGCTGTGGAATTGATATATTTTCATCCGGAACTCCAAAAAAGGCAAATGATATGTCTGTTTTAATCGTCTTGATGAGCTCTTCGCAGTGGTATATTCCAAATTATTATTTAAGGTTGTTGTAATCTGTCATATTGGTCCTTTTTGATTGCTTTTCTGATATGTACCTGTAGAAACATAGATTCACCAAAACTCGTGGAATTCTGTTAGTATAAATCCTAAGTCTATATTGGTGATCACAAATATGTCTCTTCCGAGAGTTAGTTGATGGGTAAATTTGGTCATTACCAACCGTCAACAAAGACAGACTCAATAAATCCCATAGGTATAGTTACCTGATAACTCCTCCCCCAAGCTAGATATTTTCTATATGTTGCTTGAATGATCTTTTAGAGTAAGCTTACCAGTGGTGACCCACTGCTTGGTCTCACTCTTTAGTTGTAGTGTAATCCTGCAAAATTGTACTCCAACAAGAAAACCAAAACTCGAGGCTCGAATATGATAAGGGTTAGTGGTCAGCCAAATGAGGAATTGATTATCTTTATGAGCAGATATAAATATCTGGACTACAGCAGGATTTTTATCTTCTTTTTTCTATCATGCAGATTGAGTACGAATTTGTTTTTGTACTACCATAGTGAATATTCTTATGGGGTAATCATAAGTCTACTCCTTTAGAGCTTTTTAAAGTTTATAGTAAATAAAGTAATAGAAAAATTTTTATTTTCTTTTTTAGAAATGCAAAAGAATAAATGTGTCCCAACATGAAACTAGGTTGTCATCCCTAATTATAAAGCTAGGAATAATCATTGATACTAAATCTTATCAATTTATGTGACTAGGTAGAAATAAATAAAAATGAATATAAACTAAGAATGATTCTACAAGCGGACAAATAATTATACCATTATAGCATTTTACCTAGAGTATTACCAGGTTGTCATTTATATTCTACCACTAGAAAGGCATTGCTAAATAGCTACTCTATAGTATTGATAACATGTATATATATATGCATTGAATAGACGATGTAACCAATGTCATACACTCTACTCATAACAGGGGTAAGTCACAAGATAAATAATATGATAATGATATAAATATAATGATAATGAGGATCAGTCATCTCTAATCATACTAATCCATCATAACACTCTAATCATGTCAACGTTTGTCTAATCAATTAATAGAGAAATAATTCCTAACTATATGACTACATATCAACGCTATATCAACTGGTGCAAGTACATCTAGTAATCATTGTTATGTAATACTACCATAGTTCCCAAACACATCGAAGCAATGTATAGGAAAAGATGAGTATAGGAACCTTATGTGTACAAATACACTCTTAACCTGACAATCTCACTCTACCAATCCACCGTACGGGAGAAGACCTACAAAGGACTCAATGGATCTGTCACATCCACGATCTACCTCACTACCCGGCACAACTGGGGATATCTGTAGATAAGCAAAGCATCTAGACACCATGTCTACATATTGCCTACCACTCACCATATGATCAACTAGATGAGCACTATATAAACCAGTGCATGAATATAATAGCAAACCAACTAAACTAGATGTATTGAAGTAGACATTGAACATAATAATTAAACTAAGATGAAGAACAATGTTGCAAGTAAATATCATACAAACGTAGATAATACAATAGGAAAGAAGAGAGCGAAAGAAGTATACCGAACTCTTCTCTTCTTGACGACTTCCAGAATCCAAGACCGATTAACGCGCCTTGACTCCCTCTAATCTAGATCTAATTAGGCTAAACTATGAACTGGAAGGCTATGAGAAACTAGAACTTGAAGGTCTAGATGGCTTGATCTTCAACTAGCTCAACCTTGAATGACTTGAATAAGGAATTGAATGAATTGAATGAATTAGGGTTTCCTGAGGGGGGGTCTGGCCCTGCTTATTGTTGGTATATTTGATGCACACAGAATAATCAAAGAGATAAATCTGCAAGTGCATGGATACCGTTGTAGCTTTCACCTAAGAGTATTCCAAGGTATCGATTTTTCACGAGAAACGCGAAGTGAACTAGAAACGAATCAAGAACGTCCAAGGATAGAAAAGATAAATATTTTTGGTGGGTAGAGAGGGGTTGTCTAAGGTGATCTAGATAACTAAGAATCAGACTTACAATACTTGTCAACTTTGAAGCAATAGTACCTTTCCAACTCTCGAATAAGACTGGGGAAGAAGTAGCTTGGGAAAGGCGCCAAAAGCTCTATGAAACACTAACTCTGACGTGATGGAATACAAAGGCCAACAAAGCTGTCACCTCTGAAGGCTACCACAACTAACCGTAAGAATTGAACGCAAACTAGGTAAACTCTAGCCTAGACACCAGGTCTACGCTATTGATTACTACTCTAGCTATGCGCAATAACTAGAGCACTCGATACGAGCTAAGATCCCATAAACAAAGTAAAGTAAGAACACAACTTTATCAAATAGAAGACTTAGAGTCACTAATTGAAGAACTTGAAGATGAACTGTCTCCATAGAGGTACAAAGTTGTGGAAGATCCGACAAGCCGGCTCCTCTTCTACTTTCTCCTCTTCTCTCTCCCTAGTTTCTAATTACAAGAGCTCTAATGAGCTAGGGCTTCTAGCTCTCCAAATGAATTGATAGAATGAATTAGGGTTTTCTTGGAGGGGGTCTGGCCCTATATTTATAGTCCGGTGGGACGCACGATGGTCGTTTGATCAAACCAACTTAAGGTACGGTGGATATTAACCCTCAAAGGCGGTGGAGGAAGCTTCCAGAAGGGTGTAGGGTTCCATTTTAGAGAGAGGCCGCCTGGCCTGAGCAGTGGGGCCGGCCGGCCCTACCTTTCCGCCACCTGTGCTTTGCTTCGTTCTGGTGTTTTCTAGAATGTTCTGGAGTCCAGTGTGTGGGGTTTCATTGGCGTCAAGTTTTGTCAATCCGTTTGATAATTAGGCCCTTCTCCATGGTTTTTTGGAACAATCTCTAGAAAATAATAATTCATCAAAACTCATGGAATTTGTCAGATAAAACCCTAGACTTTTCTATTTGCAAGTGTATTAATCATTTATCATGTTTATTGCACTATTAAATGTTGACGCTATTCACCGTCAACAAGCTCCCCAAGCTTACCCTTTGCTAGTCCCTTAGCAAAGCCTAACTACTAAACTTGGATCAGGAGTTGCTACAATATTTCACACCTCAAAAGCACACATGCTTTCAAACAGAAGTTCTCCTTCGAATTAGACAAAACTGGTCTAACTTTCAAACTTACCCATTTTACCTTTAACTATGGAGCTTTTCAACTTTCACTTGGGTCTTGAGTAATTGAAAGATAGAACAATCAAGTCAAGCACTATGTCTCAAATTATTCACTCAACCAATATTCTGGTGTTTTTGCAAGTTTTTAAAATGAAACTCAGAGCTTAATTGTATGACACACTCAAGTCTCTTATATATGTGGTATTTGTGGATCTCACTGAGGCATTAATGATGTCATGCCTTCCTACAGCTAAGGATTATAGTGGAGTTCATAGGAGTGACATTAAATAAAGGTGAGCATACTTGCAATTCATATATTGTAAAGTCAAACAATTGATCCATAGAGAGTCAAGTCATACAATCAAACCAAGATGTGCATGTATATGGAATATGGCGGATAGGTGAATATATGGTGGCTAAACCTAATTCTCCTTTTGCTCTTTAGAAATAAATCTCTCTCTTGGACTTAGAACTTTCATAGGAAAACATGGGCTATTTTTATTCTTCTTTTTTCTCACTCTTTTTTTTTCTTTCTTTCTTCTTTTTTCAGGGAGGCGTGCTTGGACACTTTGTCTATTTGTTTTTAACTCCCTCTTCTTTTTCAATAGTTTTTCTTTTGCATAGCCACATGCATCCTTTGAATGCAAAATAGTTGGAGAGATAACAATAAGAACTTAGAGCATTAAACAGGGATTGTCCTATGGGTTTATTGTTGGTTGTTTACTCCCAGTGTAGGAGAAAAAATATTTTTAAGGTGGATCTAGATGAAAGTGGAAAATGATTATGCTTACTCCTAGAGTAGGAGCAACGTATATGTAGGTGGAGTGTGTAAGTGATCTTGATTTTAAAAGCATGACAAGACTCTCATAAGGTATACAACAAAGGTTGACTAAACTCAATGCAAAGCAAGCAGCATAAATGAACAAATGTTTTCCTATTCTAAATGTATATCATATATGGCTTTGGTAGGAATTCAAACCTTGTCATACAAGAGCTCATCATGTAAGATTTTAGAGTTTTCAAAAGATAAATCTCTAGAACTTAGTATTGCTAGGAATAAGATAAATAGTAGCTCAGACTTTCTCATATCATATCCCTCAATCACCTAGACTTAGCTTAAGCATACGCCTCCACAAGTTTCAGGTTCAGAGTAAATTCTTATATCAAACAGTCATATCCAAAACTTGGGAGAATTTAAGGTTAAAAACTAGGCACTTGAAAGGAATTACGGCAGAGCAACTATTCATCATCTCCAAGACAAAATTTTATTGTTCTTTAGTTTTTATTTGACTCTTAACAAACTAGATAGAATTATAAACACACTTTATGATCACACCTTAATAAATAGGTAAACTATCTTTAATTGGTTTTAATGATTATTAATCTTTTTATTTTAACTAATGGACTCATAAAAAGACTACAGATATGGACCTTCATGTGCCCACATATTTTTTTGATATTTTATGACTATAAGATAGACTCGATAATCGCATAGGTATACTTACCTGATAACTTGGGGATGCCCTCCCCCAAGATAGATGTTTGCTTAGTCTTTGTTCACTCTTGTGGCCTGCATGTTAAGTCTTACTCTTCTCAAACTTTCAAATCCTGCAAAACTCAAATAGACACAAAACTCGTGGAACAGATTAAGTGTTAGGCATATAAGTTTTAGTTTTCCGAGTCCTGGTGATTGAATTCTTTTTTAGATAGGATCATTAAATTGCAAAAATTTAATCATATCTATTTCTTCTACATTTTTGGTTTCAAAGAATATTTTTAATCGTTGGCCATTTACCTTAAAGATGTTACCTGAGTCGTCTTGAAATGTAATGACACCATGTGATGAGGTTTCAACTACCTTGAATGGTCCTTCCCATTTGCTTCGAAGTTTTCCATGGCCAAAGAGCTTTACTCTTGAATTGAACAGTAGGACCTTGTCTCCAAGCTTAAACTCTTTATGCTTGATTCTCTTATCATGCCATCTTTTTGTTCGTTCCTTGTAAATCTTGGAGTTGTGATATGCCTTCTCTTTCCATTCTTCAAACTAGCTAGATGAAGATCCATGTTCCATTTCTTGATTGCCCAGTGCGCTTTGAATTCTAATTCAACAGGCAAGTGGCATGTTTTACCATATACCAGCTAATAAGGTGTCATGCCTATGGGTGTCTTGTATGCAGTTCGGTAAGCCCATAGTGCATCAGAAAGCTTGTACTTCCACTTATTACCCATCTCATCCACAGTCTTTTATATAATGTTCTTGATTTGCTTATTTGATGTTCCAGCTTGACTGCTTGTTTGGGGATGGTATGGACTTACAATATTGTGTTTGACTCCATTTTCTGCTAAAAACTGTCAAAATCTTTTATCAATGAAATGTGGTCCTCCATCACTTATGACCAATCTAGGCATTCCAAAACATAGAAATATTACTTCGTTGAACATCTTCTTGGAGTGTTTGGAGTCGGCAGCTTGACATGGTAATGCTTCAAACCATTTGGACACGTAGTCAACTGCCACCAAGATATATTCTGCATCTCCTGACTTTGGGAGTGATCCCATAAAATCAATTCCTCAAACATCAAATAATTCCACTTGAAGGTTGTTCGTGAGTGGCATAGCATCCCGAGTATTGATGTTTCCGTGTTTCTGGCATCTCACACATCTTCTGATAAACTCCTTTGTATTTTGATACATCGTTGGCCAAAAGAATCCACTTTGCCAAATCTTAGCATGTGTACGGAATGCTCCATAATATCCTCCATATGGTGATGTATGATATTTCTCAATGATTTTCATGCCTTCAACTATTGGGACACACCTCCGTAGCAGCCCATCAGCACAGACCTTGTAAAGATATGGATCGTCCCACAAGTGGATACGACTTTCATACTTGAGCTTTCTCTTGTCTTCCCCTGGTAGAACATAACCTACAACCATATAGTTGATAATATTTGCATACCAAGGATCGGAGTCCGTTACCGCGAGGAGCGAGTCATCCCTTAGATAGTCATTAATAGGTAGCTCATATATGTCTTTATATTAAAGTCTAGACAAGTGGTCAGCTACTGAATTTTCTACTTTCTTATCCCTTATTTCTATGTCAAATTCTTGGAGCAGAAGAATCCATCGAATTAACCGTGGCTTAGCATCTTTCTTAGTGAGGAGGTATTTAAGTGCAACATGGTCTGTGTATATTATTACCTTGGCCCCCACTAAACAAGATCTAAACTTGTCTATTGCAAAGACTACTGCTAACATTTCTTTTTCAGTGGTAACATAATTAAATTGTGGCCCAGACAAGGTTTTGCTAGCATAGGATATAGCGTAATGTTTCTTGTCCTTAGTTTGTCCTAAAACAGCACCAACTGCAAAGTCACTAGCATCACATATGATCTTAAAGGGTAGACTCCAATCAAGTGGTTGGATAATTGGAGCTGAGATGAGTGCCCTCTTAAGGATTTCAAAGGCTTCAAGACTGTCGATACGGGACGTAGACGGCTATTCACCAGCATGGCTCCCGTCAGGACAAAAGCAAGAAGGCCGGATCCGAGTAGATAACGGATCATCCTAATTAGACAAATAGAAAGTAACTTCTGTAATAGGAGTGGAACTCTTCCTACAAGTCCGACTAGGATTAGAAACCACAGCTCTGGCTCCTTTCCTCTCATAAAAAGGAGCCAGAGCACCCTCTTTTGTAACAGAAAAACAACACACAATCAGACAATCAATCCAACGCAAAAGGCCAAGGCCGACTGGAGTAGAGCTTTTACTCGACGACGAGGGCTCGAACCAGGATAAACCGTGTGTCTCTTGCGTGATACCGCCAAGTTCTAGTTATTCGCCGAGATCCGAATCAACTGCTACGGGAACCCCATGGCAGGCTATCGGTGGCTAAACACCGACAGCTGGCGCGCTAGGTAGTGGTCTTTGGCGAAATCAACGTCAAAGGCTCGACGGACCTACACATGATGATTTTTCCGCCAGGATCAACTTTCGTCTTCGGAAGCTGGGTCTGCGAAGCAGACGATCAAGGAATTCTCCATAGTCGACTACTTCAAGAACCCGAGCGAAAGATACAAGAGATTTTTTCAAAACTCAAGCTGACAGAGGAAATTGGAAACACCAATCTACAAGACAAGCCGAGTTCTTTTTACCACGGTTTCAACAACTCGACACGGATATATCAAAATCTCACTCAGAAGGCAATGGAATCTTACGATCTCGCCCAATGGAACGTCCTCGAACAAGATAAGTACTCCACCTCCCTTCCTTTTCAATATGGTAAACCCTTAGAAGAGAAAGAATCTGGCTACCCACCCAGTAAGCACAAAGAGGTGTTCATGAGGCAACCCCTGGTACCGCCAATCCAACCCGACTACAGATCTTCAGAAGAATCAGAAGCAGATATCCCACAAAACTCTACCACAAAAGAAGGGGAAACTCGCAGCCAGAGGGCAGCAAGAGAAAGAAGAAACAAGAAAAAGGGGAGAAGAAACCGTGTTCAGGAACGCAGGGAAGCATGGCGCAAATACAAAGAGGACTTAGCCGAGTACAACCGAAAAAGAGCTGAGAAAGAAGCCGAGGAAAGATGGGCTACAGCAAGAACCAGACTTGATCCAGTCGACAAGATACAAGAATTAATCAATGAAATCGACGCCATACAACAACCAAGTGAAGAACAAGCCAGGCTTAGAAATCTACTCAGAGATACCGCGCAAAGAATACAAGATGACCGAGTACCTCCCCGTCATATACCATCTGAACAGACAAGTCAAAGAACTCAGAGAGTTTCCGCGTTTGAAAGGTTATCAACTCCAAACCATAGCAGAACTCAACCACATCACGATTGGATCGAGAGAACAGGAGAAAATAGAGGGAGATTACCAACACCACCCCGAAGTCCTCCCAGGGTTATTTCAAGATACGACAGTCAGGCGGACTCCGACTACAAGCCAGAAAAAGTACCTGACAGATTTCCTTGCTTCGCAGGAAGACTACTTACAGTCAAGTTACCTCACAAATTCAAACCATCCAATCACTCAAAATATAATGGCAAGACAGAACCAATGCAATGGCTTAGAATTTACTCTCAATCAATAGAACTAGCCGGAGGAGATGACAACATTAAAGCACTATTTTTTCCAATGGCACTAGAAACATTACCACTTCAATGGTTCGACAAGTTACGACCCGGATCCATCAAAACATGGGGCGATCTTCAGAAAGCTTTCTGTGAAAATTTCGCAGGAATACTCATCCACCCAATAACACAAGCCGAATTAAAGGGATTGAAACAAAATCCAGGAGAAAGCCTCACAGACTTCTATAGAAGATTTGGGGAGCTCAGAGCGCAAGTACACGACATCACCGAAAGAGAAGTAATAGAAGCATTTTCGTATGGTTTGAAAGTAAGATGGATGTTTCACGACTTCTTCAAAGAAAACCCACGAACAAATGACGAGTTCAAAAGAAAACGATTGAAAAGATGATTACGGCGAAAGAGAAGACACGAGAAAGATTTCCGGATAACAGGGAACAACTCGAAAAAGAAGAAACAACACGGATAGAAGAAACAACTCGAACGATCAAAACAACCCAAGATGGAACAGCCAAGACAACTCGAGATACCAAGACAACTCTAGATTCCAAGACAACTCAAGAAGATGGAACAACCAAGACAATAGACAGGAGTACCACAACAAAAAGAGATATTCGAGACAATGTGGTGGCCTCCACGTAAAAAAAAGAAATACTACCCGACAAGAAAGTTTGAAGATCTAGAGAATATAAAATGCATCTATCACCCAACAGAATTCACCCTATGGGAGAGTGTCACATCTTCCAAGAAAGATATATGAAGAAGGACAAACAAGACAAAGAAGAAAACAGAGAAAAGAAAGAAGAAGATAACCCAACCGACAATGGATTTCAAAATCCAAGAGCAACAGTATCAGTAATATTCTCAGGAGTCCCTGGTTCCAGAAGCAAACAAGAAGACAAACTTGCTTGGCGAGCAATCATGGCAGCAGAACCAGCAACACCCAGATATTTAAACTGGTCTCAATATCCAATTCAGTTTTCACGTGAAGATCAATGGACAAGTGTTGGGAACGCAGGACTATATCCATTAGTACTCGGACCAACAATTGCCGCCATAACAGTAACCAAAGTACTTATTGATGGAGGAGCAGGACTTAACATCATATTTTTAGACACCTTGAAGAAGATGGGACCAGAATTTTCAAAAATGATCACGCCAACAAGTATACCATTCTACGGAATAGTACCCGGGAGACCAGCTATGCCTCTCAGACAAATTACACTACCAGTAACATTTGGAAATCCTACAAATTATCGCCTGAGAACTCATCAAATTCGAAGTCGCAGATTTTGAATCATCATATCATGCAATATTGGGAAGACCAAAGACTAGCAAAATTCTTGGCTATACCACACTATCCATATCTACTACTCAAAATGCCAGGACCACACGGAGTACTTTCTCTCGAGAGGAGACCTAAAAAACGAGCCTACGAATGCGATGTGCAAACTATACGATATCCTCAAAAGTACAAAACGAAATCAACTCGGCGATTGCAAAATAAGAACGTAAGAACTAGAGATCCCAAATTAAAAACAAAGCACCCTCACAACAAATGAAGGTGAAGGTACCAAAAAAGATTGATCTAGGGACAAAGCGATCCATCCAAGACTGCCACGATCAGTGCACATCTACCTATCAAATAGGAACTCGCGCTCACCTTCTTACGGGACAACAAAGATATATTTGCCTAGAAACCGGCTGATATGCCTAGAGTCCCAAGGGAGTTGGCTGAGCACAAAATTGAAGTCAACAAAGGAGCAAAACCGATCAAGCAAAGGCTACGATGTTTTTCACCAGACAAGAAAGAAGCAATAAAGAAAGAAATAGCCCGACTACTAGCGGCAGGATTCATAAAAGAAATCTTACATCCAGATTGGTTGGCAAACCCCGTTCTGGTACACAAAAAGAACACGGATGAATGGCGTATGTGTGTCGACTACACAGACCTCAACAAACATTGTCCTAAAGATCCTTTCGGTTTACCCAGAATTGATCAAATAGTGGACTCGACAGCAGGATCAGCTTTGTTATCCTTTCTAGACTGTTATTCGGGATATCATCAGATAGCACTAAAAGAAGGAGACCAAAGCAAGACTTCTTTCATCACACCTTTCGGCGCCTATTGTTCCAAAACAATGTCTTTTAGACTCAAAAATGCAGGGGCAACATACCAAAGAGCAATTCATACTTGTTTAGGCGATCAAATTAGAAAGAACGCAGAAGCATATGTGGATGACGTAGTTGTCAAAACAAAGAACCCGGATTCCCTGATTGAAGACCTACAACAAACCTTCAACAATCTCAAAAAATGGAAGTGAAAACTCAATCCCAACAAGTGTGTATTTGGCGTATCATCAGGATAACTACTCGGATTTCTAGTCAGCCAAAGAGGAATCGAAGCAAGCACAAAACAAATCAAGGCAATAACCGATATGGGCCCACCTGCAGATATCAAAGATCTACAAAAGCTAACAGGTTGCATGGTAGCACTCAACAGATTCATTTCTAGACTTGGGGAAAATGGCCTACCCTTCTTTAAATTACTAAAGAAGACAGACAAATTCACTTGGAACGAAGAAGCACAAGAAGCCTTCGACAAGTTAAAGGCATATATCGGTACATCTCCAAGATTAGTACCACCAAAGAAAGACGAAGAACCTCATGCTCTACATTACTGCAACAACTTCAGTAGTAAGCACAGCCATCGTGGTTGAAAGAGAAGAACAAGGGCACATCTATAAAGTACAAAGGCTAGTCTACTACATAAGTGAAGTACTCACAATATCAAAAGTGAGATATCCACAAGTGCAGAAACAACTCTACGCAATACTAATAACATCAAGGAAGCTCAGACATTATTTTGAAGATCACAAAGTAGTCGTCGTAACAGTTTTCCACTTGGAGACATCCTAAGGAACCGAGACTCAACAGGGCCAAATTTCAAAATGGGCAGTAGAACTCGGGCACTCAAAATAGAATTTACCCCAAGAAAAAAAGCAATCAAATCCCAAGCATTATCCAACTTCATCGCGAGAATGGACTGAAATACAACAACCAACTCTAGATGTCATCCTAGACCATTGGAAAATGTACTTTCGATGGATCCTTAAAACTAGGAGGGGGGAGGCGGGAGTACTACTTATCGCACCTGATGGAAAATAACTTCCAGATATGTTTTACAAATCTTATGGCAAGCTACCAACAACGAAGCGAGTACGAAGCACTCATCCACGGCCTACAAGTCGCAACTTCACTTGGAATCAAAAGACTACTAGTCTACGGAGATTCAGCAGTAGTAATCAACCAAGTCAACAAAGAATGGGATTGCACCAAGGAGAACATGGATGCTTATTGTGTAGAAATCAGAAAACTCGAGAAGAATTTTCAAGGGCTAGAGATCCATCATATATTACGGGATTCAAATGTAGCGGTGATGTATTAGCCAAACTAGGCTCGAGATAGGGCAAAAAGTACCCACAGGAGTTTTTGTAAAAGAACTAAATAAACCATCTATCAAATCAGACGAAAAAGAAGACGAGAAGAAGACGAACAAAAGTAAATTCTGATGATCGAGTGCACAGACAACTCAACATGGATGCAAGTATTCATAGATTACATCAAAGAAAAGAAGTTACCCGTAACAAAAAACGAAAGCAACTTCGGGTCATCGGAAGAAGCAAAAACTATGTCTTAGTAGGAAAACAATCTTTTATAAAAAAGAGCAAATCATCGGGCGTACTACCAAAATGTGTCTCAACAAAGAAAGGGAAAAAATACTATTAGAAATGCACTCCGGATCTTGCGGGGAATCATGCATCTTCAAGGACACTAGTCGGAAAAGCATTCAGATCGAGATTCTATTGGCCAACAAAGACACGAAAGACGCCGAAGAGCTAGTCAAACACTATAAAAATTGTCAAATGTTTGCAAGACAAGCACATGTTCCAGCTCACAATCTAATATGCATTCCACCCGCATGCCCGTTCTCATGCTGGGGACTCGACCAAGTCGGACCACTCAAGAAATCCAAAGGAGGGTTCGAGTACATTTTCGTGGACATCGACAAGTTCACCAAATGGATAGAATACAAGCCATTGGTAAAATACAGCTCGGCCAAAGCACAAGAGTTCATCCAAGAAATCATGCACAGATTTGGAATGCCAAACAGAATAATCACAGACCTAGGATCACCATTCACAGCTAATGAATTCAAAAGCTGGGCTCAAGACTGTGGATTCAGTATTGATTATGCATCAGTAGCTCATCCTCAAGCAAACGGGCAAGTAGAAAGAGCCAACGGTCTCATCTTGGCAGGCTTAAAACCAAGACTATATGAAGACCTCAAAGATTACGGAGCAAAGTGGATAGATGAGATACCAAAAGTAGCCTAGGGACTAAGAACTCAAATAAGCAGAGCAACTGGCTATTCACCTTTTTTCTTGGTATACGGATCAGAAGCCGTACTACCAGCAGACTTGATCTGGACATCTCCCAAAATTGAGCAATATAACGAAGGAGAAGCAGAAGAGGCCAGGAGACTAGAAATCGATAGCTTAGAATAAGTAAGGGTCAATGCAACACTACAATCAGCAAGATATATGCAAGGATTGAGAAGATATTATGACAAAAGCGTTCAACCAAGAACCTTACAAGCTGGCGATCTAGTCCTCCGAAAAATTCAAAAACCAGGGCGGGAGGCACAAACTACTCGGTCCATGGGAAGGCCCCTTCATAGTAGCAAAAGTAACAGGACCTGGATCCTACGAACTAATGACAGAAGATGGAGCACCAATAAAAAATTCATGGCACATCTCTCAGTTACGACGATTTTTTGCCTAGAAATCAAAATACATGTACCATTCCTCCAATAAAGGCTTATTGATCAATAAAGTTTACAAGTATCCTAGCTTCTTTTCAGAACTAGATGAGAGCCAACAGAGAGCTCGACCTATCCCGACTTCTATGGTGTAGAACTCGGATGAGGGCCTACGGTCCGAACTAATTGTTGAAGTGCAAAATGGCTACAACCTAGCCTGAGCCCAACCATTCCGGGTTGTTTTCACAACACCGATGAGAGTACGGCTAAAATAGTCAACACTCGCCCCATCCTAGCTTCTTTTCAGAACTAGATGAGAGCCAACAGAGAGCTCGACCTATCTCGACTTCTATGGTGTAGAACTCGGATGAGGGCCTACGGTCCGAACTAATTATTGAAGTGCAAAATGGCTACAACCTAGCCTGAGCCCAACCATTCCGGGTTGTTTTCACAACACCGATGAGAGTACGGCTAAAATAGTCAACAATCGCCCCATCCTAGCTTCTTTTCAGAACTAGATGAGAGCCAACAGAGAGCTCGACCTATCCCGACTTCTATGGTGTAGAACTCGGATGAGGGCCTACGGTCCAAACTAATTGTTGAAGTACAAAATGGCTACAATCTATCCCGAACCCAACCATGCCGGGTTGTTCTCACAACACCGATGAGAGTACGGCTAAGGAGCTAACACTCGTCCTATCCTAACTTCTTTTCAGAACTAGATGAGAGCCAATAGAGAACTCGAAAGATCCCGACTTCTAGAATATAGAACTCGGATGAGGGCCCACGGTCCGAACTAAGCAAAAACGCTCGCAAATTATTTGAAGTGCAAAACAGCTAAAAGACAACTCAGTAACCCTTGATGTTTCTACAACATCGGATGAGGACCCTCAGTCTGAAATATACTGACTTCTTCCACAGACCTAGATGGGGGCAACATAACAACTCAACACATCTCGACTCAAGCCGGACGACAGACGACAAAGCATACAAGCATCTCAAGACAAAAACAAGACATTCAATAAGATCCAAGAAAAAAGTTTATATACAAAAAGCCTCAAGAAGGCGTCAAGTATCATTACAATCTTCTACACCTAGTCATCATCTTCATCAGCACGTACAACAGCAACTTCTACAAGTTCGGTAAACTCTCGAGCTAAAGGCAAGACAGCGGCTTCAGATTTCGAAAGTGCCCGCTCAGCCTCAGGAGTATGAGTCCCATCCAAAGACTTTCTCAAGAGGCAAGTTGCCATCAAGCGGCCGGACACGAGCCAACACACCCTCGAACACCGAGCAAAAAGCATCCTTCGCAAAGTTGATGGTCCGCTCGGTCGGTAGGGGATAAATTGGACCCAGTCAAGCCAAAGCATCTTCAGGGCCTCCTCGGCATGGTGGCAAGTCCTTGAATAGAACTCAACAAGGCTAACCATCTATCCTCCGAGGCCTTGAGACGAACGAACCGTCAAGTCCTTTACGATGCCTTAGTGCGCAAAAGATCTCGATCGGCACCACGCCTAATTAGCCGAGCCACGGCTAGAATCTCTTCAAAGCATCCTCCTTTACCTTCTCCGAGACATTGCGAAAAGTTTTCACTTCAAGCTTCAAAGCTTCAGTCTCTTCCGAGTACTTTTTCTTCAAAGCTGCAAAAAAGAAACAAAGGAAATCGAGAAAAAAGCGACAACAAAGTTATACACAGAAAAGAGCATGCACAAGTACCTTGGAGATCTCGAGAAACCTTCTTTTCGGATTCAATTGCAGCCGACTTCTGTTGTTCAGCTGCAACAACATGAGCTCTTAAGGCAGTCTCCGAGGATTGGCGTCCTTGACGCTCCTCATCAAGCGCCAGCCACAAAGAAGCCAGCTCATCCAACTTCTTTTGTGACTCAGACGAGCCAAAGAAGATGTCAGAATCACTGACGTATTCCTGCATTTAGATGAAAGGAAAGTAAGGAAAAAGGACAACCCAGAAAATAAAATAAATAAGTCATATTACACAACTGTTCAAAGAAAAGACTTAAATCCAACTTCAAGCTTCTTAAGGCGAGAACTCGGATTAAATTCTTCTTCCAGCGCCTGCATCAACTTCAAATCACGAACAGAATCCCAAGGAGCGTAAGAAGGCGATAAAGGAGAACTCCCAACCCTAGAATGAGCAGCAGTCAGGGGTTGGGCCAGAGGCAACTTTTCTGCCCCTAAAAAAGTCGCCCCAACCACTTGCACAATTGGCAAAGAAAGAAGTTCTAGCGGCCCGAAAGAGGAAGCCACCATCGGGGCGGACTCCACAACGGATGAGGATCGGGCAAAGGCACGACCCACTACACCAACACTCACGGTCTTCTCGAATCGAAAAGCCGGGAGGAGAAGAAATAGTGACGTATAACCTACAAGAACCAAAAAGCTAAGGACAAATGATACAAGAAATAGAAAAAGAAGTCAGTAAGAAGAAAAACTTACTTAGGGGCACGACAGAGAGCAATACGAGGCCGAGTTGGTGGAGGCGGCATAACCTGATTCAAATCCACCAACAACTCGGCAGAAGAAAAAACAGGACCCGGCAGGGATCCCAAATCCGAAGAACGAGAAGAAGTCGCCCGGGGGCTACAGAAAACGCAAAAAGTATGTACACCAAAAACAACAAGAAAACACTCAACACTCACCGAGAAGAGAAGGAGTCATCAACATCTTCACCCTCGTCTTCAAAAAAAGAAGAACAGATCCATCACCTACCACGGAAAAAGAATCAAAACTGCTTTCCAAAAAGAACAAGCAAGGCAAGACCAAACAACCTCTCACCTATAAGAAGGTTACCTAAAGGCTGGGGAGAAGAAGAAGAGCGCGCTCGCTTCTGAGGCGCAGTAGAAGAAGAATCACCCGCAGCAGGCCTCTTTCCAAGAGCGCGAGTAACTCGAGCAAGGGCCACCGGCTGATAAGGAACATACTGAAGAACAGGCTCCATTTCAGAAACACCGGCCAAAACAACTCGACCTTCAATTATCTTATGACCAGGAGCAGCCAAGGGAGCCGGAAGAGGAGCAATCTCTCCATCAACATAGAGAGAGGCATCAGCATCGAAATCCCTGCCAAAAGGCTTCAAAAAAAACAAAAGAAACAAGTCAGCTTCAATTAAAAGTACTCGAAAACACAAAAACAAGCAGGAAAACACAACTTACAGCAAAAGGAGGTCTACTGGCCGAGTACTCAAAGCCAATCATGAGGACCACTGACGCTCCTTTCAAGATCTTCTAGAGGCGCACAAGCACCTCATCATCTGACAACTCGGTCGTGGCCACCATACGAGAGGGATCCTCGGCGCCTGAGTACTCAAAGCCAAAATGCTCACGCGCCTTTAAAGGCTGTACTCGGCGACAAAGATAACTTGCCACTATGGCGAAAAACCGGACAAAGCCATTTTGCTTCAAAAAACTTATCCTATTGAAAAGAGGTTGGAGAAGTCAACTCGGCGGCGGTGAGCTGCTCCTTCCCCACCGATCATTAGGAACAGGCGGGACCCCCGTGTAGGTTTGGAGTGCCGGAGCACCAGCACCCCCATCAAGATTTCCAGATAAAACCACTCGGACCGCCAATCCTTCACGGAATTCAACAAGGTCGTACTCAAAGAAGTGGCTCGACTTACGCCCCCTGCCGAAATTGAATCCCACATCCATCAAGGGTGTGGAGGGAATCATTGCGGAGCTGCGGCTTGAGGCGGAAAAGAAAGCGGAACAGATTTAGAGAAGGAGGAATGCCAAGGAAAGTTTCACAAAAGTGAACAAAAACAGACAGATGAAGAACTCCATTCGAGATAAGATCATGGAGAGAGATGCAAAAATAGCGAAAAAAAACAATGAAGGAAGGAACACGCTGGAAGACAAAGACCAGCGCGGACAAAAGAAACAAAAAGAATAATTTCCCCTGGGCGAGGAACAGGAATGCGATGCTCACCAGGAGCAACCCAACCAGAGAACTCCTTAGGTTGGATCATCCCGCACTCCTGCAGCTCGACTAGATGCTTCTCCTGAGTAGTCGGAGGGGGGAAGTTCTTCGCGGTGGCCTTCATTGCAGCAAATTCTGGGTTCAGCCTATTCGTCGACCTCCTCCTCAAGAACAGGCCTCTCGACTACTAGCTTTTGGGACGCAACCTTCTTCCTACCCATGCAACGAATCAAGCAGCTAAAGCTAAGGGAAAGATGCGCAGCAAAGCAAGAGCAGGGTTTGGGGATTTTTTCTCCGACGCTAGGGTTTCAGGAAGCAAAGGTAAGGTGAAGAAGAAGAACAGACACGGGTAGATTTATAGCCTGTTCTTAAGGCCCACTTAAGGGGCAACGGTAAAAAGGCCAACAGATACAAAGCGCAATAACAAGAAAGGCCCAGTAAACCCCCAAATCTCGGGATAACGGTCCTAATCCCATTACCCACCAACGGTAAAATATAATACCGTTACAAGAAAAGGTAACTCCACCGAAATTTCCATAACAAGTCGGCACGAAGTAAGACATCCAAGAACAAGTCCACATGAAGAAAGAAGATCTCGCTAAAACAAGTCCACTCGAAGATAGACGGTCTTCTTATCAATCAAAACAAGTCGGCACGAAAGGCGGACAACCAAAGAACTCAAGATAAAATAACTCGGATCATTTCGGGGAACATATATTTTCTTTAACACAACTTGTAGGATACAAGGATACAAGTCTTACATGCTATAAGGATCCAAGTCTTACAAGATACAAGTCTTACAAGACCCATCGAATTCAGAAAGAACACCAAAGCAACGGTTACAAGGAACCCTATAGAATTTGGCCATAGAAGAAAATTACGTGAAAAATCTACAAGGAACCCAGTGGAATTCTGTCATAGAAGACAACTACGCGAGAACCCAAGGAGGTAATCGCCCGCGGACCCCCAGACCACCTCTTGAATAGACTGGGCCGAAAGCGGATCCAAAGCAACCTAGATACACCATCACAAAGTGCATCCAAGATCGCCAAAAGTAGCACTGACTGATCAAACATCACATCGGGCCTCTCCAAAAACAAGCCGGATCGAACCCCATATGAACAAGAGAGCTCCAGCTGTGCGTGGGGCGATAGCTGATTTGCACCGAACAGCTAGAGGATAGTGCGGCTCGGCTACCTTCCCACGCAGAGCATATGTCTCGCAAAGTGGAAAAGAAGAACTAAGAGTGCAAAATGACCCAGCATAAGGCACATCTCAAGACTTCTTCTACCTACCAAAACAAGCCTCCAATCACAATGCTACTCCAGGATTAGTCTGCCTCTAATCCCTATCTCAAGAATTCTTCTACCCACTAAATGGACCATAATGGAAGAACAAGAAAGAAGCCCGGGGGCTGCTCCACCTCACAAACTATCATCTTTACAAAAAATGTAAAAAGAAGCACACTACAAGACACTGAAAGCAACCGAGAGGGAGGTCCAATTTATAGGATCAGATCGGCGTACATAGACCAAGTTCACCAAGACAAAGAAGCACTGACAAGGACAATAAAAGAGGGTAGTAAAGAAAGCAGTAAAGGAGCATATTCCAGGCATATTCCAGAATAGTAAAAGCCTTTACACCACCAGCTGCCAACGTCCAACCATAAAAGCAGACAAAAAGAGCAGTAAAAGCAAGTCACGAGCCGTTGTCTAATTCCTACAACAAAAGAACTCAGGAAAAGCTTGGGGGCTACGACTAAAAGTAAGACACGAGCATTTGTCAAGTTCCTGCACAGAAGAACTCAGGAAAAGCTCGGGGGCAACGACTAAAAGTAAAACACGAGCATTTGTCAAGTTCCTGCACAAAAGAGCTCAGAAAAGCTCGGGGGCTACGGCTAAAGCAAGTCACGAGCCTTCGCCCAGTTCTTACAAAGAACTCGGAAGAGCTAGGGGCTACGCTTAAGGAAACACACTTACAATACCAAACAGACTAAAAGCCATCGCCCGACTTCTTTTTTGACCAAAAACAACTCAGACGAAGGCTGGGGGCTACAGGGCATACACCCTCAACTTTTTTCTTCCTCTCAAGACCCTCTGGCTACTTATAAATAAGTAGCAAAAGGCTCGGGGGCTATACTCAATGAGTGCACCTATGGCGCACAACATAAGGAAAAGAAGTCTTCAACTAGATCATTTCAAAGCATCACTCAAGAAACAAGACGTTCCCCGAGTTCTACTTCAAAATGCTCGGGGGGGCTTGTCGATACGGGACGTAGACGGCTATTCACCAGCACGGCTCCCGTCAGGACAAAAGCAAGAAGGCCGGATCCGAGTAGATAACGGATTATCCTAGTTAGACAAATAGAAAGTAACTTCTGTAATAGGAGCGGAACTCTTCCTACAAGTCCGACTAGGATTAGAAACCGCAGCTCTGGCTTCTTTCCTCGCATAAAAAGGAGCCAGAGCACCCTCTTTTGTAACAGACGAACAACACATAATCACACATCAATCCAACGCAAAAGGCCAAGGCCAACTGGAGTAGAGCTTTTACTCGACGACGAGGGCTCGAACCAGGATAAACCGTGTGTCTCTTGCGTGAAACCGCCGAGTTCTAGTTATTCACCGAGATCCGAATCAACTGCTATGGGAACCCCGTGGCAGGCTATCGGTGGCTAAACACCGACAGTACCGGATCCCACCGTGGGGCTTCATCAGGCCAGCACTGCCGGCCCTAGCCATCTTGCTACCTTCCCGCATTCGACGGCTCCGACGGCGCATCCTACCATCGGCAGTCATGCCTATGTAGTGGGGGTGAGATTTGGAGGAGAAGGAAAGATAAATTGCTATTGGCGCGGGGGGTGCGAAGGGGAGAGGGAGCAAGGGGATGGACGAGCGTTCGCTCGGCGCTCGCACGGATGAGCCTCACGGAATCGCTGTTCTACGGAGTTGCGGTGGAAACAGATGAGGTTGCGATGGGATAAGCTCAAACGGTGGGGAAAGGAGAAATGAGTGGACAAGAGCAATCTAGAGGCCCCATTGGATTTTATTTTTTATTATACCACCATTTGGAAAGAGTTAATAAAATAATATAAATGTACTGTGGCGGTGGCGCTCTCTCTGTTGGTTACGGCTAGCTACACGCTAGATTCAGGGCAGCAGGCCTTTGTGATCGATTAAATGTTGGAAAAACTCTAAACATCCAATTAAATACAGGACGGAGGGAGTAGATTTAGTTATTTCATAAACGGTATCTCTCTTGCTTGTGTGGTGCTTTCTAGTATAGATCTTGATTGATTACTAGCATGCATAGGTTTTAGCTAGAAGTAGCATTATTCCGAGTGGTATTCCAAGTGGTATCTAGAAACCATGCTCTTAATGTTGATCTCACAGGGTTTCTAGCTCTTTAATGTTTCTAGCTAGCTTTTGATGCTAAGGATGGTTTATGATGTACACTCCGATGGTATCACGCTTCAAAGGTCCATTCTATACACCTTAGGATCAATTTGGTAGAAATGACTCCCAAAACCGATTTATCCATCATGTGTGCAAAGCTTCTAATCCAAACTTTTAGCACACATGTAAGGGGAGGCATAGCTACAAAATGGGTTTTATATGACTTGTCCAATTCTTTTCAAAGCTCAAATTGGTTGGACAAGTGGTGTAAAGACAAAATTGAATTTAATTCATATCTTTGTGGAGGTTGTCATCAATTACCAAAAAGGGGGAGATTGAAAGCCTTAGTTTGGTTTTAGCTAATTGATGAAACCTAAGACTAACCCTATTGCTAAGTGTGCAGCATTAGAGAAAGGGGAGGTCCAAGCCAAGTGGTGGAGAGGTGATCAAGGTGATGGAAGTAACCACAAGTGATCAAGTGCCACCCTTGGAGATGAAGGAAGAAGAAGAGCGGAATGGAAAGCTAGAGGCAAAGGTATATGCTAGGGCATTTCCATTTCACCGGCCGTAGGTGAGTAGAGAAGTTGACGGCCGGGTTTAGGATCAATAACCATACTATTAAGAGGGGTGATCTCGTGTTGAAAACGGTTATCCAAGTGCCACTATGTGTTTGACCTCATGCATTGTATTAGAACCTAGTGAGCTAACCTCTAACCATTGCAAAATGCTTTGGAAAATGCTAACACACGTGCACAAGTGATAGACACTTAGTCGTTACCATCTCGGAACCAAGGGTGAAGTGTTTTGGTCGAGGCCATGCCCTTCTGGGGGCATCAGACGCTTCAACTAGGGGCATCGGACGCGTCTGATGCCCCCTCCAGACTTGGCATTTCTAGCGTGTGCTCCTTTCGTGCATCGGAGCGTCCGGTGTGTTGGTGCCGGCGCGTCCGGTGCAAAGCTGACTAGTGTCAGTCTTCGTGCCGTGTAAGTCATCGGACGCAGGTGCGTCTGATGCCACACCATCAGATGCGTCCGATGTGTGTGTGCGAGGTTTGGAACCTCTACGGACTGCATCGATGGCTCGGCCAGCGTCCGGTGAGGTTCGTCGGCCTTACGCGCTATCTCGAGGCAGCTTTGTGCGCGTCAGACGCGTCCGGTGCATCGCACCGGAGCGTTTGATGCCTCTTCTTGTGCGCGCGTAACGGTCAAATTTAAATGAGGACACGTGGCGACGATCCAGGGCTCGACGACGTGCGTTGGACGAGTCCGATGCCAGGCATCTAAGCGTCTGATGACCCCGAGTCAGCCCCGCCTTGAACATAACGGTTCATTTGTTTGGTGGGTGGCTATATAAGCATGTTGGTCGGCTTGGGGACTCTCTCTTGCATATTTTGATCATTCTTGAGCACCCTAGAGCTGTGCCAACGTCCTCCCTCTCATCTTGCTTGATTGCTTGCATCCAAAGAGAGATTGGGAGAGATTTTAGTGCATTGCTTGTGAGTTCTTGCATCTAGTGGCACTAGTGATCGTTCTCGCTGCGGGATTGCTTATTACTCTTGGTGATTGCTGTCACCTAGACGGTTAGAGTAGCGAGCCAGAGTTGAGCGAGGTTGAAGATTGTTCTTGGCCACTCCAGAGGTGATTGTGAGGGGTATTGATCCCACCCCATAGGAGTTCATGGAAGGAATCCTTAGTGGAATCTCGTGTCATTAAGTTACCCTCACTTTGTGTGAGTTCTTGTGGCACCCGGTGAGGGCTTGGCTTGTGACGCCGATTAGCCACCGAACTACCGAGTGTGTGGTCGACACAACAGGGAGTAGCGTGCCGGCAAGCACATGAACCTCAGGATAAAAATCGTGTGTCCCTCGGTATCCTTGTGCTTCGAGATCAACTTGGATTTCTATATTGGATCATCTCTTCGGGTTTCATTGTATTGACAAGACGGTGATTTATCATCATCTCGAAGGCACGGTTTGCACCCTCTCGGTTCCTACCTTGCATTTTACCTTGTGCAAGTAGTATATTAGGATATGCAGTGTAGTTTGATTGCTAAGGACATTACTCTTAGTGTGCTCTAGTATATTAGGTTGCTAGTTGATTGGTTAGGAGGCTTGCAAACCCCCTCTCTAGTAGGCCAGCGTAAAAGTAGCTTGAGCTCCATTTTTGTTACTAACCGGTTCATCTAGTGTAATTGTAGAAATTTTAATTAGGCTATTCAACCCCCTCTAGCCAAATTAGACCTTTCAGCAGTGCGCGTTGCGCTTGCAAGAGAGGAGTTGTGAGCGGATTAGCAGAATGATACTAGCTGAAGTTCCCCTATTTGATGGCTTCTGCATTGGATACTGGGGTTAAGTTTTAATAGTACTCCCTCCGTTCCAAATTATAAGTCGTTTTGACTTTTTTAGTACATCCATTTTACTATGTATCTAGATATAATAATGTGTCTAGATATATAGCAAAATAGATTAACCAAAAAAAATCATTTTTATTTATTATGTTTATAAAACCACATGTGGGACCGCATGACACAGAAGCTTATATATACAGTATATATATATACACACACACTATATCAGTCATGTTTGTATCCCGTACATACGTGTGCTAGTTACACGTATACAAACTAGTACTCCTGCCGTATATAATTGAAACATCTCAGGCAGCATGCCTTCACTTGATGGTCAAAGAGAGGTGAGCGCGTCCATCCAGCAGAACCTCCGACACCAATCGGATCCTCCTAGCCCAGCCGGCTAAGGCTATCCGCACTCTTCGTTCTCTATACTCATACTCTAAACGGAATATTTCGTCCTGGTCACCAAGATTCTTTACTCCATACCACATTCTCCCGCACCCATTCCTACTTTATATCATCCTCTATCAGCCGTGGGTCCCGCTTGTCAGATTTTTTTAATAATAAAACCTCATCCCTCCCTCCCTTCCTCTCTCTTCCTCTCTCTCAAGCACGCTTGCCGGCGCTCTCTCCCCCCTCCCCGGGCGCCCTCCCCCCCCCGGGCGAAGCTTCTCGGCGCCGGCCGCCGGCTTGGGCCTTGTCGCTGGCCGGCTCCTCCCTGCGGGCGAGTGCGCGGACGCCGGGCGGCGCAGTCTTGTGCCCGCCGCCGAAGCTCCCTCCCTCCCCGGCTTCCCCAGCCGGGCAGGCGCAAGTGCGGGCGAGCGTGCAGTGGTCACCGGCGGGCGGGCGGCCCTCCTGAGAGAGAGCGGCCGGCGGCGGGGCGGGCGCGGCGGCTCAGAGCGAGCGCGCTGGCCGCCTCCGCGTGCCCTCCCCCTTCGCGCCTTGCCCGAAGCGCGGGCAGGACCTCGGCGGCGCGCGCGGCCCTCCAGAGAGGCGGCCGCCGGGCAGCGGTGGCACACCGGCGGCGGCTCGGCCCCCTCTCCCTTTCCCCGTTCATCCGCCTCCGCGCCCTCCCTCTCCGCGGGGCGGGCGAGCGCGGGAGGCTCCCGCTGGCCAGCGCGCGGCTAGGCCTCGGTGGCGCGGCGGCCCCGGACCTCGGCTGCGTGGTGTGGCCGGACCAGCGGCTCCGGTGGCGGACCTCTTCTCTCTCCCTGCGCGGCCCTCTCCTCTCTCTCCTCTCTGCTCGCCCGCTTGGGCCCCACGAACAGGGATACCGCACGCCCGCTAGCACCCCAGATTTGGCGTCGCGAAGGTGAGATTCCGGATGAGCTGGCCGGGTACCGCACGCCGCTGCACACTTTTTCATACGGGAAAACGTTTACCGTTTCCATTCCCCGGAGCCGGTGCGGACAGCCTAAAAGCATAAAGGCATGCATCCCTGGTTTCTCTTTCCGTGCAAGTGCAGCAGCAACGAGGGTAAAGGTACTGTACTAGATGGGATTGCTTGCTTGTTTCTTGACTGCGGTGCTGTGCCGTGTTGTATTATGTCACCGGGTGCAGGCTGACCAGAATGATGCGTGCATGCATGCATGTGATATTTGAAGTGCGCGCTGCGCTTGTAGGAGAGGAGTTGTGAGCAGATTAGCAGAATGATGCTAGCTGAAGTTCCCCTATTTGATGGCTTCTGTATTGGATACCGGGGTTAAGTTTTAATAGTACTTCCTCCGTTCCAAATTATAAGTCGCTTTGACTTTTTTGATACATCCGTTTTACTATGTATCTAGATATAATAATGTGTCTAGATATATAGCGAAATAGATGAACCAAAAAAGTCATTTTTATTTATTATGTTTATAAACCCACATGTGGGACCGCATGACACAGAAGCTTATATATACAGGATATATATACACACACACGCTACATCAGTCACGTTTGTATCCCGTATGTACGTGTGCAAGCTACACGTATACAAACTAGTACTCCTGCCGTATATAATTGAAACATCTCAGGCAGCATGCCTTTACTTGATGGTCAAAGAGAGGTGAGCGCGTCCATCCAGCAGAACCTTCGACTCCAATCAGATCCTCCTAGCAGTCGGCTTAGCATAAAGGCATGCATCCCTGGTTTCTCTTTCCGTGCAAGTGCAACAGCAACGAGGGTAAAGGTAGTGTACTAGATGTGATTGCTTGCTTGTTTCTTGACTGCGGTGTTGTGCCGTGTTGTATTGTGTCACCGGGTGCAGGCTGACCAGAATGATGCATGCATGCATGCATGGGATATTTGCAGTACTCCCTCCGTCCCTAAAAGGATGTCGCCGTGGGATGCGTGTCACAAGTTTGACTTGATTTATAGAAAATACGTGCAACATTTGTATCTCCAAATAATTTTATTAAAAAACTAGATCTAAAGATCTTTCCGATGATACTAATTATGATACTAATCGATGATATTTATTATTTATTAAAATTGGTGGCATTTGTTTCTCGGGAAAGATGGTGACATCCTTTTTTTAGGGACGGAGGGAGTACGCAGCTACGCTTGCAGGAGAGGAGAGGAGAGGAGTTGTAAGCAGATTAGCAGAATGATGCTAGCTGAAGTTCCCCTATTTGATAGCTTCTGCATTGGATACCGGGTTAAGTTTTAATAGTATTCCCTTCGTTCCAAATTATAAGTCGCTTTGACTTTTTTGATACATCCATTTTACTATATATCTGGATATAATAATGTGTCTAGATATATAGCACAATAGATGAACCAATGCACATATAATGTGTTGGTTTGGAGGTTTACCTTTTGCCTTAGTACGTACTGTAGTACAACCTTCAAATGACTTCTTATTTTACTAGGTAGCGTGCCCGTGCGTTGCTACGGAATAACTAAATTTTTTTATAAAAACATACGGATCGCACGATAAGACAATAATACTGTAAAAGTAAATACTAATGTTGAAGCGACATTTAATAAAAAAGCAAAGTTCATGAATTAAAACAGTCATGGAGAGCTTTGGCCTGGTTCTACCTTCTGGTAGATGAAGACGGATATAAAGTATCCTTTATCTAAAAAAATGGAGAGCTTGGCGTTGCAAGACTCACAAACTCTAGTGTATATATAGGCATTTCCATGCGTTACAATGGGAACAAATAATGCTCTGATAATTTGAGGATGATGTATTGTTAAAAAACGACAATGAGAGCTTGATGTTTCGAATGACAATATTACAAATTAAATTTTATGCATGGCTAAAATTTTCATTGATGGTTTGCAAACCAATTACGCATTTGTGCTCGTGCGTTGCTATAGTTATAGATGAAACTCATAACATATGGTCGCATGGGGCTGTCAATTTATTTTCTCAACCAAGCATCAGGTTGTGGGCAGTGGAACTTGGATAATGAATCCTCCACCATGGCAGAATTTGGTAGGTCAAGATCTCCGAAAAACTCAAAATGCGGCACAAGAAATGGGAAATTCAAGAAAAAAGAAAATAAAATAATCACAACCAAAGACTTACATATATATCCACTATATTCTCATCTAAAGTAAAATTGTACAAGGTTAAATGCCAAACCAAATAAACACAACTACAGTGTATAATTTGACAGTTGACACCAACATTTAAGCAATCAAATTTAAGTGACTGCGTTGCCATTGCAGGTAGAACATACATAAAATCTCACTCATTCATTAACAATTTATTTGATGTAAAAGTAAATATTAATCACAGAAGAAAAGAGGAATATTAAAAATAATAACCACCAGATTACAAATTAAAAATTCAACATAAATTCAAGCAAAATTATTGAAAATGTAATGAGTACATCCAGTTAAAAACATCTCCATAAGAAATTACACTACTTGTCTCCCATTGTTCTCACTTCTAATACCTGAGATGCAAAACTGCAGAAAACAGGACCAACTTTGCAAGATGTAATCACCACCCCCCCCCACACACGCACACATACACACACACCCCTGCATCGTCGATGACAAGCACAATAGCATCCCTGTGCATAGTGGCCATGTGAACTGTCTAGAAGTTAGAGCAAACTTTCACTCGAGATCCCCAATCTATTCCATTCTCCATCTTTTAAAGGTGCCACACCATTGTTTGTGCAATTTTTTCTCTTGTGATGGGATCACACAGGTTCATGCCTGCATGTATCGTGCTTCCTCCCTTCACCCGACCTGAAGAAGTGAAGCAACCCGTTGTTGCCACCAGCCACCGGCTGCCCAGCCAAAACATGAATATATGAGGCACCCTTAATCATGCTTGTGAAATATCACTCTGACCAACAGTATCAATACCACCATTAATTATGCTAGTGAAATATGCCCCCTCCATCCATTGTTCCTGTAATACAGAATGTCAATTATTATTGGTCAAATATTAATCATGTTTGTGAAAAGTAGTACATAATTGCAAGTACATATAAACACGAGGCACTATGCCTCTAGTTCAGAAAAAAGATTCGCTGATCCTAGTTTGTAACTTAGAATTCAGATGTGCCATGCGTTAGTTTTGACTCCAGAACAAGCACAAACAAAACATGACATGGACACCCAACCAATGCCACGTCTTCAGAGGAGCATGAGCAGGAGTATGGGGCCCTCCGTGCAACCCTTGTGCATCGGTTTGCAGCCAATCCATGGTCAGTGAGCCTTGCCCTCCATGCCTGCTGCCACCACTACCAACCGAGCACCAATGCCAACCGACCAGATAGCCAACAAACCAAAAATACAGATCATCTCAACTTTAGAGAAAATACTGTATGAAAGAACAACAACATACTATTTTGAGTACCTGAATATGCAATCCATCAATCTAAGTAATGACAGGGCCCAAGAAGCTACATAGGCATCACAGAAAGCATATTAGGAAAAAAAAGGAAAAGGGACCTGAGCTCAAAGGCTGCAAGCATCATGGTCGCACGGTGTATGCCATCGCCCTCCATTGTAGTAGCTGCAGCCTTAGCTTCCACAACGAGCACTGGGCAGACAACCAAACAGGGACAGGAGGTAACAGTGCTTGCGGATGGCATTCCCACACATGGATCTGTGCTAAATATAATTATCAGCAAGGTTCAGTCTAATAAAAGATCAAGTCAGATCAATCATCTAATGCCACAAGTTCGCCATAGATTAGTGATCAAAATTCCTAAAATGCCGGAACCGATACTCGCACATGTGTGCATATGCCCATTTAGTATAAGCGTACATGTAAAAGAACAAGAAATGGCCATAGGAAATCCAAATTATAAAATCAGCTTGCCTCCATTTGCCTGATTCCAAATTCGCATGCAGAGTGTTGAAAATTTTCATCTGAACTTGCCTGAGCAGATTGTTGGTCTTGAGCTGCATGGGCTGGTTCATCCACACCGTCATGCTTCTGAAACTCCAGGTGAGCGTGGTGATGGTAGGAGAAGGAACCAAAACTCATGGTCAAGAGACATTTCGGTGGAGACCATCTGATCCCTGAGTAGGTGAATGTAGGGAAAATCTTTCACGACAATGCTAAGACAGGCTTCAACTGGTTCTTCAACATGTCTGCTCGGTTCCCCTGCCATAAACATTTGCTCATTAAGTGCTCAACACAGTAAGGAAGAAACATGATTTGAGCTTTGGATGTATCTGGCCTCGAAAGCATTAACACATCCACAATTGGTTTGAACCTTTCTTGTGCAAATTAGTGACTTCAACACTATATCAGAACTATGGCTCAGACTTGTATGACATATTAAAGCATGCCAAACTGACAATAAAGTACTCCGACATCTTATAGTAGACATTTCCCAAGCAGCCTTACCACATTATAATTGGCATGTGCATCAAGCCCAATACTGAATGCATCCCACTACTAATTGATAAAGTATAAATTGGTTCTATAAAGAAAATATTTAAGGCCAAAATGCATATCCAGAATTTAGGTACACGTGCTCACTCAAGTGAGATCCCATACATGGCCTCAAGCACTACACCTCAGATGATATTATGTTACTGGTAATAAGCATGCTAGCAGGGCAAACAGTTTTTTTTTTTTTTTTAAAAGGTTTCACAGAAGATGCCCAAGTCCACATATAACATTGCAAAAGGAGTAGAGTTAGATCCTTTTAATTCAGTTCACACAACAAACATGCCGAACAAAGCACTTTAGCCCAATACGAGTTATCAACATCCAGCTTCGCCTGTTGAAAAAAGGAGTGACGGTTTTAGGCTGCAGTAGATGAAAAAAAGGAAATCTACGACAATTTTAATAGCGGTCAGGCTAACGACACCAACATCAAATTGCATCTTATTTAAATTGATGAAAACACAATAAAACATGCGTTTAGATCAGGTAGACAAACTCCCTTTCTCCTTCTAAAAGTACTAACTTCTATAAATTTAGGAAAAAAAGAATAGTTGCATCCAATCAACTTTAGTTTACCGCATCCAAGTTGAAAAGCCCACGCGTTCAGGTCAGTGACATCACGTCGAAACGGAGGATGGAGCCTGTCTGTTACCTTAGAGGACACAGCTCCCGTTGCGACCACAGCAGCCTGCAGCGTCCACGGCTGCTTGAGCGCGTCGCATCGCCGGGCAAGTCCGTGACGTTGAGGAATCGCGGGGGCCGGGCGAGTCCGCGCCTCTGGGGAATCTTGGGGGACGGGTGATTCCGCGTCGTCGGGAGTTGCGCCGGGGAGTGGATAGCGAGCTCGTTGTCGTGGACGGCTGGCGCCCCCTTCCAAGCCCGACCATCTGCTGCTTGGACCCATGCCTCGCTCACCGGATCCTGATGCCGCGACGCCGGATCAGTCGAGCCCCATCGCGAGGACTCCGAGGAGTGGAGGAGTGGCGGTGTCGCACGATAGGGTTGGGCAGGCGCAAGGGAGGCGGCGGCGTGGCCACCTGCGGGCGGGCGTCGTCGTTGCCAGCTTCGAAGCGGGTGCGGGCGGCATCGAACCGCGGAATCGCACGGAACCGCAGAATCGATCCGTTGCAGCAGGCCGGAGACGAAGAAGATGACGGCCAAGGTCAGGATGAGGAGGACGACGCTGGGGCTGATCCTGCTCTGGAACCTCGCGCGGTGTTGGAGCAGGGGGCAGGCGTAGGAAGATACCTTCTGGGGCGGCTTCTTTCCTTCTATTGTGCTACGGTGATTGTGCGGCTTACGGTGATTTTTTTCTTTCCTTTTTCGCAGGTGGCAGAACGACGTCGGGTGTGAAGAAGTTACCGCACGATGAAAAATCTCCTACTTTTAATCTTTTTAGTTGCAATAGATTTGCAGGCTATTGGTGCGGCATACTGTATCCAATTTGCAACACGTACGCGCGTTCAAAGTAAAGTGTTGGGATTCCTAAAATCTTAAATACGGGTAGGAATGGAGAGGCATCTCATGTATATTTGGTGCGCTTTTATATATTATGTTTATAAAACCACATGTGGGACCGCATGACATAGAAGCTTATATATACAGTATATATATACACACACTACATCAGTCACGTTTGTATCCCGTACGTACGTGTGGTAGTTACATGTATACAAACTAGTACTCCTGCCATATATAATTGAAATATCTCAGGCAGCATGCCTTTACTTGATGGTGAAAGAGAGGTGAGCGCGTCCATGCAGCAGGCCCTCCGACTCCAATCGGATCCTCCTAGCAGCCAGCTAAAGGCCTAAAGGCATGCATCCCTGGTTTCTCTTTCCGTGCAAGTGCAGCAGCAACGAGGATAAAGGTACTGTACCAGATGGGATTGCTTGCTTGTTTCTTGACTGCGGTGCTGTGCCGTGTTGTATTGTGTCACCGGGTGCAGGCTGACCAGAATGATGCGTGCACTACTGGAAACTTGAAATTCCCTCACGGTGCACTACCGTCAGGGAAAATACATGAAAATATACGTATGGTCATAAAAAATAAAACTATCGCTATGAAATTTCTTGCGGTGCACTTACCGTCAGGGAAAATAAAAATACCGTCAAGGCTAGCTCGACAGGGTAATTCCAGTTTTGCCTGATGTTGGTCAGGGAATTTCAAGTTTTCAGAAGTGGTGCATGCATGCATGTGATATTTGAAGTGCGCGCTGCGCTTGCAGGAGAGTTGTGAGCAGATTAGCAGAATGATGCTAGCTGAAGTTCCCCTATTTGATGGCTTTTGCATTGGATACCGGGGTTAAGTTTTAATAGTATTCCCTTCGTTTCAAATTATAAGTCGCTTTGATTTTTTTGATACATCCATTTTACTATGTATCTAGATATAATAATGTGTCTAGATTTATAGCAAAATAGATGAACCAAAAAAGTCAAAGTGACTTATAATTTGGAACGGATGGAGTAGTTGTTATCACATACGATATCAGGATGCTAATTAAAAAAAACTAACCATGAGTTAATAATTTTGAAAACTAATTAGTTAATCCACCATTAACACATGTACTATACCATAGCATTAAATTATGAACTATTTAGACTCTGTGTAATTACTTTTGGAATTAATAATTTTGACTAATTTATAAGTATTTCATTGGACAGCAAATGACGACCCGGATCGGGTTTTTCGCTTCTCGGTGTTTTCTAGTAGTGATGGCTTTCATGTGGTTAAGCTTCGTTCTTTCTCGTGCTCTGATTTCAAAATCTTCTTCCACCTCTGGAGCAATGGTGGTCCTCAATGGATCAAAGAGTGGAAAGCTTTTCAGTCCGAAGAAGAGGCTTCTTGGACCTTGGTACAAAAAAATCAGACCTCACGGGGTACAGAATTGAACAAGCAAAACTTATCGTTTGCGGAAGCAGTCAAAAGAAATCTCTTATCTGGGGCCAACAGCTTTCTAGTTGATATGAATCATAGCAAAAAAAGTGTCTTTGATCGTTTGTTTTTCCCTCAATCGATTGCCCTTGTTCATCCACTGGATGGTGATTTGAACAAAGGAAAGCAGCCTATTGGTCAGTTCAATCGGTTGGGTCCCACTCATTTGAATCCTGACCCGAATTTGCATTTTGGACCGCCCTCTGGTCAGGCAGCTCTAAAACAAAATCTATCGAAGGGCCGACAAACCGGGATTTGCACTCGATGCTTGTCAGATAGGGCTGCATGCAAGTTTAGAATTAAGTGCCACGCATGCAGGCGTATGGGTCATGTTGCGGTCAACTGTCCAGATTATAGTATCTTAGGGGGAAAGACTACAGAGTGATTGCTCAAAATATTGAGGAGAAAAATATAGAGCAGGCCAACGTGCAGGGGTTTCGGTTGATTGGGCCGCGTGAGTGCAGCCCACCTCGTTTTGACTCCTTCACAGATTGGGCTAGGTCGCTGGCGTCAACCTCGCTATCTGCGCCACCTCTAGCACCTGTAGTCATACCATGGAAGGAAACCTTAATCTCCATGACATGTGGACCAGATGGGGATATGGCCCAACCATTAGACTCGGCGCTCTGCTCAGACCGAGTGGATACGGAGCTGAACCTAGGCAGAGGGGGAATATAGGAGAATGACCCCTCGGCTTCTCAGCCTTGCACTGTTACACAGCTCTTCTCCTCCTCTGCCTGGTCCCAGGCAAGAAAACCCCATTGCAGCAGTGCCACACCTCCACCTCAACAAGCTCCACTCGCCACCGACGAGGGAGAGCCTACATCAATGGCTTTCCAAAGAGCTCAACCAGGTCCTTTCAAGCCGCTAGGTTCCCACATTATGGACATTCCAAACAGGCCTATGATGGTGCGGGTGGTTGCTGGAAGAAGACCTCAGCGCAGAAACGAAGACTTGACAATCGCAACAATCAATCCATTGCCTGGTAGTCCACTTCACTTTCCTATTGTTGAAGAGATTCTCGGAGAATATTTAGAGGAGCGTAAGGGGTTGTCGTCAGGGTGGTTCAACCCTGCCATTTGGGACATGCATTTGTGAGGTTTGATAGTGAGTTCGACAAGGATCGGTTTATCACTGAGAGCCTACACCTGTATGATGACGTGCACATTTCTTTTGCTCGACACAACCAAGGCCGAAACTAGAGAAAAGTGAACTTTAATCAAGAATGTTGGGTAATGCTGATGGGGTTTCCTATTGATTACTGGGAATAGGAGTACATTGACATTGTTATGGGTCCATTTGGGAAAGCTTTAAACTGGATCAATGATACTGATCATCTAACCAGATTGCTAGTCAGAGCATGTGTGGTCGACCTAGAAACAATACCCCACTTTATTGTTTTCTCTGATACAGTTGGCTTTGAGGGAGATTCCTGGACAGTGCAAGTGGAGATCCTTCAAAATGACAATTTGGGTATAGGGCCACCAGATGAGGATGCAGTGCCAATCCCAAAGGATCAAGGGCCACCCCTATTTGATTTTTTTGGATTAGGGTAGCCGTTCTAGCGCCAGTTGCAGAGCATGATCCGATCCTCCCCCAATTGGGACAGGGGCAGGATTTACAAGGAGCTGGACAGGGTTTAGCTCTAGGCAACAATATGCAGGAGCAGCAAGATGGTGACTTCAACTGGCCTGAAGAGTTACTAGCTATAGGTCAAAATCCAGGACAGCAGATAAACCTAAATCACATGCTAGTGGTGATAGAGCAGGACCTCAATGTTGTGCCCCAGGGAGAAGACCTGCAAGAAATGTTTGTCCACCCAGCCCAAGATCAACTTCTACAGGATGAAGTCCAGTTCCTTGCTCATCAGGAACCAGGATAGCAGCACATGGAGCTTCCTGATGGAGACCCAGCTCTGAATGTTGCTGACAACTTTCTGGCTCCCGATTTGCAGGTGGATCGCTAGAAAATTTTCTCCACCACGAAATAGATGAGGATGAACTGATGGGAGATGCTGAAATAGAAATGGCAGCTAATCAGGTTGAGCAAGATGAGGAGCTGCAACCCATAATCTAGGATCAGCTAGGGGAGAATGCTGGACCAGTTTTCTAGAACAACATTCATCTGGGCTTAGTCAGGACTTATATGGCCAATCCTGTCTTACCACCTTCTGTTACTTAAAACCTGCTTGGTTGGCGCCAAATGTTTTGGGCTATGGAAGAGGTAGTGACAAGGCTTTCATTGAGGTCCCAGCTAAGTGGATGGGCCTTTTTCAATCAATTCTTCAGGCCCCAGCTTAACAGTCTTGGGCCAAAAAACTGTTGCAGACAGACTTTCCTTCTCTGCTGGCTTCTGAAGGGGAAATGACTACTATGATGGAGCTAAACAACAATGTTGATGAGTCAAACCCTGCCCTTTGCTTGCCAGTGATCCAGTGAGTGTGAAAGAGATTGAGGAAAACTGGGGAGAACAGGATGTAGAAACAAGCTCTCCAGGAAAGAAGAGAACCAGGAAAACCAAGCCTGACACTCCAATTATTGATTCTGCAGTAAGACGTAGCAACAGGGTCAGAGCTAGTTGCAATGGTCTCAAATCAACTACCTGCAAGTCTTAGAATTGTCTTGGCTACTTCACTGAACCTCCAACCTTAACACCTACCTCCTTAAAGAAAATTGGAACCTCTATTTGTCAGATTCAGCCTGCTCTACTAGAGGAACAGATTCTGCTCAAGAAAAAGAAGATGGATCCAGTTGGTAAGAAACAGAAGAAAGACAAGAAAGCTGAAGTTGACAGGGATGGCAAGTCCACAAGTAGGGAAGATAAGGAGGATGAGGAGGGCCCTTGCAGCCATCCTGAAGAAGACTGAAGCTTAACTCTTAGGATGGAAACCAACTCCTTGGTGATGGAAGTTTTATTTTTTTCTTTTGCTGTTGGCTGGTGGTAGGCCAGAGTTTGGCCTTGTATTTTGAACCTCTTTGTTGAACCTTTAATTTTATCTATGTCTGTTGTGCAATTACCTTGCCGTATGGACAACAAAAAAAGCAAAATATGATGCAAGACCCCCAAGTTAGTACTTAAATAGCCACCTAGTGTCCTTATTTGGGCATAAAGGATATGACCATCGGCACACTCCTAGTTTTGCAAACGAATTTTCTCAAAAAGACTTATAGATCTATAAGTTAAAATCCGATTTTGAAAACAAATTCTTTTGTTTTAAATAGACATGTGAACAATGTCGCTAAACCTTGCTCTCGATACCAGGTATGCAATGAGAACCGACCAATTTATAAAAGCATAAGTGAAAAAAATCACTTTCTAAGCAAGCAATTATCGCACTTAAGCCGTTATAAACCCGGTAGTCCGGAAATCTCGAAGGATTTCAAACCAACATCATCAACCAAGA
>JADLZL010003643.1:0-178695 GCA_015844335.1 Chrysopogon serrulatus | reverse complement strand
AATGAAATATTAGCCCAAATGTTAATATTTAATTAACTATTCATGGGGTTGAATATGACTACCAGGGTTGGCCATTGTTTGCACCTGTACAAGCTTTAAGGGGTCATCTCCCTTCTCAATTTGTAGTGGGAAATTGAAACCATAAACCATAGGTTTAGACTTTTTGAACACTTCTCCATTTCTTATCACCAGAAACCCGGAGTCCCCAATATTTGATGCTCGAAGGACCTTTACATTGACAAGTGCAGTGAGCACCATAATAAAGGTCAATAGGAAAAACAGGAAAGTGTTCATAAAAAAAACAGACCTGGCCATCAAAGTGGGCAACTAATACAGTGGAAGAACCAGGCGAACATGCTTCCTCTGCTGCTTTGGAAAGAATTTGCTCAGGCCTAAGATCTGGAGCCCCTTGATTCTCAGTAATGAACTTTTACAACCATCCATTAGTTCTCTTGCATAAAGCCCTGCGTTGATTCCTGACCACATAATTTACATCAGCACTCGCTGTGTTTTCCAAATTTGAAATTTTGACAAAAAAATTATGGTTGGAGCCATAAACCCTTGACATTTTAGAATTTCATTCTCCTAGAGTATGATGCTGAAAGCAGCCTTCAATTCCTTCATTGATTCTATAGCAAGCAAGGACCTTTAGTATAATACAGTAGTTTTTTGCTATAGAAAGTAATGTGTGTAGTGGTATATACACTGATATCTCCAAGTTCTTGAAGGCTAAAGCTTTATAATTGTTTAATTAAATGGGTAAAAGCAAATGTAGTTGTTGCAGCCCAATTGATACAGTAGTTTCTAAGCCTTGACATTTCTGGTCTTGTCATTGTCCTGTATTTGATGGAAATTGATTCAAACCACTTTGCATTGAACTGGATGATTTTCAAACCAAATGCAGGGCTTAGGGTCTGTTTGACTGTAGATATTCAGGGACATGGAATTGTATTGGGTTCAATACCAAATCAGCCTTGGTATTGAATTTGGCAGAGTCCAAATCCCGTGGTTTTGATGACTATAAAATTTGTCTCTAGAATCCTAGAAACAGACACCTGTCATGCGGAAAAGGAGAAGGACCGCAGAACAGGCAACCACAGGAAAGAAGAGAATGGCTCGCCGACCTTCGGTCACAGGGAAGAAGAGAAGGGCCCATCAGCCGCTGGCCATGGGGAAGAAGGGAAGGGCACGCCGGCCGCTGGCCATGGGGAAGAGGAGAAAGGCCACCAGTCATGTGGAACAGGGCAGAGGTGAATCAGGGGAGGCACATCAGAGGTGGAGGCATGTCGGGCGGAGCATATTGGGCGGCTTGTCAGGGCTACTACAGGTGTGTCGGATGACAAATTTTCCAGGGCAGAGAATTAGTGGTGGCTCATTGGGATAGCTTGTCAGAGGTGGCGTGATAGGACAGGTCATCGGAGGAGGAGCATCGAGGGCGGCTCATTGAGTGGTGGCGTGTCGAGATGGTCGAGGCGGGTGAATGTAGAGCAATATGGAGGTGAAGGGCTCGGCATTGAAGATGAGGGGATGCAAACATAGTGAATACTGATTGGTATTGTGGTCAAATTCCAATTCTAAATTCTTAACCATCCAAACAACTACATTCCAAGCTACTCAATGCTAATCCTAAATTATGAGGCTGAATATCTACATCCAAATGGGGTATTATAAATTTCCTAGGGGGGCATAAAAAAAATAGGCAAGACCCAAAATATGTTCAAGCTCTGTTTAGAATATGTTGCTTCAGAGTAGGGGTGCAAATGGTACAGATATTTTCCGACCGACTGAATCCGTTTAGAGCTCAGATCTGTCCATATCCGAGTTCGTATATTCAACATCCAATTCCGTATCCATATCCGGATACTCAAATTGCATATTCGAATTTGAATCTGAATAGAAATATAAAAAGAAATGTAATATCAGTGATATCTGTCCATATCTGATCTGTTTGCTTCCCTAATTCGTGTATATCCTATAATCCAAATTACTTCAGAGTATGTAAGAGCTTGGATTTTTTTTCTTGTTGTATGTCAATGCAAGTCAGATTATTAGTTCAAGATTTCTCTAGAGTCTGTACATCATTCTACCCCTCCATGTTGTATCCACAAAGACATTTAATACCAAGTGCGGATGAACATTCTGTTAGCATTCTACTCTTACTTCTCCAATTAACATGGTTCACTCTCAGAAATTTTGTTCCACACCTATTTGTTTTCTCTAAAGAATAAGAATCTCTATTAGTCTAGCAGATAATAAATAGTTTCCTTGAAATGAACTGCTCTGTAAACATAGAACTGCAGTGAGAAAACTTGGTACCCAGAAGTCTGAGTATAGTTCATAAGGCTAAACTAAAAATCAGAGCATGAAAAAAAAAAAAAAAATCATGAGCTTTACCTTGAAATGACCACTGGCCAACTCCATCTGCTACACCAAACCAGCCATCGGCTGCAATGAAATATGCATCTTCTCCACCTGTTGCTACCTGGAAATGCGTATACAAATATCATAAGTTCATAACTTAAGCATCAGGGAAGTATGGGCTGGGTTGGTCTTTTGATGAAATTTTTGTATCCTAAGGGAGTATTTCATAGAAAAGATCAGCATGTGAAACTTTATTTAACTATAAGCAAGATAGGAATTGAGATATCACAAGTACAACCTTCTTATCAACTGGTGAGAAGTAATAAATTGTTTAAATATTTCACAAAATGACAAAAGCAGAATATGAGGACAGTTGTTACCTTTGAAGGATGAGGCAGTATTGCAGCACCTGACAATAACACATGTGCCGAGTGAGCTACTGGAATCATCCTAGATGTGAATTGAAGCATGAGAAAATGATTAATTTTTTTAAAAGTTCTAAAATACAAGCATAGAGCTGAGGAAACCCCATAATATAGCATATGACAGAGATAATTAAATGAGGAAAAACCAATGTCACATATAACAACAGTAGAAGTCATTACAGAATTGTCTATTACTGGCCACTACATGGTTTGGAACACTTAAAATCAAAGTAAGACAGAGATTACCTATCAGAACTCTTCGCCTCTGATGTGTCATTTTTCCAATCGACGTTGTTGCTAACTTGTTCCTATAGGATGAAATCAAGCACGTTAGCCCAAACATGTAAATATTCAATTCAAGTCCAACCTAATACCGCCAACAGATATCCATACAATGAAATAAATGCACAAGGTTTCTGCCCACAAACCACATAATGTTCACCATGAATTTTTTGTACACAAAGTCCACAGGCCATAGTATTTAAAGGATACATATGTGTCACCTGATGTCGTTTAATTGAAGGTGTGGTCCCTTGCAAGCTACAAGATATCGCCACAATAATATGATGAACAAACGAAAGAAAAATATCATGACAGTGATATACATGATATAAAACACATGGGAGAATGTGAACAGAAGGGGAAAGAGACGGAGACGGCATAACAGCTACTTCTTCTAAAAATAAAATAAAGATATGGCTGTCAGTGAGCTTAAGAAATATGGAAGGAAAAAGGGAACTTTGCGACAAAAGCTTGACGTTCCTGTTCACAATTTCAGCATGATAGAAGTTCTACTCAACCGCAGCTTACAAATTTCACTACTTCAAAGTTTGCACTTCATCACAAGCATGAATCAAAGAAGAAATCCTCACTAAGTAGAACTCCACATTTAATTGAATGAACTTCCAATACCAGAAATTTACCATTATTTCAGTAACAAATAAACATTTTTTAGGGCAGTTTATTTTTTCCAGAATATCACCACTTTAGTTTATTTAGGGGAATGCATTTTGAAACAGAGAAGAAAGTTTATGCATTTGAATTCAGAAGATTGGAGATTAGAGCATTTCATACCACTGGTGGAAGGGAGACGCCGAACTCGGCTTTCTGCTCGTCGCTGCTGGAGACGCTGGACTCCGTCTCAACGTCGGTATCGAAATCCTGAGCGGTGGAGCCTTCCGACGTGGCCTCGGCGTCCTCGCTTGCCCCGCGTTCCTCCAAAGCACCACTGCTCAGCACGCCCGCCTCAACTGCGACGTCATCGGCCTTTGGCTCATACTCTGATTCCGCCGGGGCCAGAGCCTCTGCGGATGATATCCCGGTGTCCACCTCCTCAACGACAGCATTGGAACCCGCCTCCTCGAGCGCGGCGGACGTGGCCCCGGTTTCCGCGCCGGCGTCAGAGGGTGGACGTGTCGGCCAGGCCTCGTCTGTGGCGTTCGGGCTCGCCTCCTCAGCCCCAGCCGTGGCGCCCACTCGCGCGCTGCCTACTCCATGTTCAGAGTCAGGCTCCGGCTCCGTCTGGCTGCGGGGCACAGCGCCCGAAGGCAGGGGCGACTCTGGTGTCAGAGCCGGTCTCTGCCCGCTCCGGCTCCAGCACCTCAGACTTAGGATGGCCGAAGCGGAAGACGATGCTCCCGTCCGCCAGCTCTGCGCGCGGCGACAGCACACCCAAATCAGGGACCGAGACGAAGGGGAAGGGAGTGGAAAGCAATAACGCTTACCGGTAGTGGAGTGGAGTTCGGGGACCGCACGGCGCGGGGACGGGGCTGTCGTAGCCGTGGCGATTGCGTGCGTGAGGCGGCGCGCGGGGAGTGGCAGAGGCGGCGGCGGCGGTGGCTTCGGGCAGAGCTTGCAGTTGCGAAAGTCCATCAGCCCCGCCGCCAGCGGAAACTCCGCCATGGCTTGCCTCCTGTGACTGTGTGAGAGAGATTTGAATTGTACTACGTTGGAAGTCGAGGTGGAAGAGATCAAGAGATGCGACTGACTGCGGAGCTTCAGTCAGCTGTGGAATCGAATGGATTGGGCGATTGGCTTCACGAGGCCACGAGAGAGAGCAGGGCAGTTGAGCTCTTGAGAGTTCTTGACTGGACGGTGCGGTGCGGCCGTGCGGGTCGCTGGTGGGTGGGCCGGACGTGCAGTGAGGAGTTATGGCGGGCCCCACGGTTTCGATTGATGTGGCTAAGAGCATTCCCGCCGGTCAGCATGAGTGAGAAAAGAGATATCTACTTTTTCTCTAAATTATCGCGCAGAGGAATTCTGATGTAAAAATACCCGTTCCTTCTATCGGTTTGTCTGGTCACCCATCTTATATGATCAGCTGAACATGTTGACTGTCTAAAATAATCTTCTTTACTATTTTTTTCACTAATTTTGTCTCTATCAAACAAACTCTCCCTAAATCTCTCTTGAAAAGGGCAATCGGCGCAATATTTTCTTAGTCTTTATTTTTTTCTTTCACACACACTTACATCTTGGGCCTATGCCCATGCCTTGGGGTTAGTCTTTATTTTTTTCTTTCACACACACTTACATCATATGCCCATGCCTCAAACACCAACCAACAGCCTTTGTGTCGTGCGCACGCGCAGGCTGGTAGTCAGGCGGGTGAGTAGACAGTGGCGCCACACGTCAGAGGCAGGCAGCCAGGCAGCAGCACACACAAGGCGGTTCTTTATTTGCATTCGGTAACCTGTCGTGATGAGCTCATGCTTATTAGGGTTCCATCTATTTATTTGGACTGCCTAAATTTACTTGGGTTTAGGTAAGTTAGTGTGGAATTGGTCTACAAACCGGAAGCCTAAAAACCTACCCCTTTTGCCTAAAGAAAAAGGTGACTAGTCTTAAGATTGTCATTCCAGGATTGATTATATATATACTAGATAAGTTGGTCTAAATATGGCTTGTGTGACATCATATAAAAATAATAGCTTATATTTCATCATATAAGTAATTTTGTATAATTTTATTTTAATGAATTCTATAAACTTTTCTCCCAACAATGCTTGCCTCTGGTTTCCATCACAAAAAGTCAATCTAAAGGAACTTGCCTATTTCTCACGCAAGCTTTTATTCTTATCCATGTGAGGTGTACCATATTAGTCTACACGTGTTCTTGGAAAAGCTATAGTAACAAGCCTGGTGAAGTTACAGCTCACCTTCACAAGACTACGGGAGAGAGATTTTATTGCCATCACATATGGGCCATGTGCATGGATAAATCCCTAGACGTCAATGCTGTAGTGCACTAATCCATGGATCTACTTCTTGTCAAGTAGACCATCAAATTTTTAACATATGCATGGAGTACTAAATATAAACTAAATAAATAAGAAAAAATCTAAATACCTCATAACTATCAGCACTTGTCTAACCTAGACTATGAACTAAAAAATCAGGTAACCTACACCCTAAAGTTTGCAAAACCAGAAAAAAAATACCCCAGGTCGATTTTGCTAGGCGATTTTGCTGAGGTGGCGGGCACCTCAGCATGGTTTTGACACGCAGCCAAGGGAATGGCGCGTGTGTGTGGCTGACTAGTGGGCCCCACCTATCAGGGCGCCCCCCTCAAATACTCCATTGCTCCCCTATTTCTCTCCCTCCCACTACACCGCGGCCTCACCAGCGCGGTGGTCGCGAAGGCACACACAGGAGCCACTCTGCGCCTTGTGAGCGCGCGGGGGAGCAGCTCCATCGCGGCCTCATGGGCACGCGTGCGAGCAGCTCCATCTTGGCCTTACTGTCGCAGGAGCACCACCGACCGCGTGGCCCCTGCCTCGCTCACACGCACCCTCAGCCTCCCCCGCGCCTGACCACGTCGCCCCGGCCGTGCTTACCTCTATCCATCGAGCGCAAGAACACCATCGACCGCACTACCCCAGTCACACGCGCCTTTGTTCGCCGCACGCCGGAGCACCACGGGCTGCGCCGCCTAAGGCCGCGTTTGTCACTGTCTGCTGCGCGCTGGAGCGGACGGCCTCGCTGCCTCATCAGCACCGCGCCTAGCGTGTGCTCGGCTAGTGGACACGTGGCGCCCACCAGTCAGCCACACACGCGCCATTCCCCTTGCCTATGTGTCCAAACCATGCTGAGGTGCCCGCCACCTCAGCAAAACCACCTAGCGAAACCGGCCTGGGGTGTTTTTTTGCTCGGTTTTACAAACTTTAGGGTGTAGGTTTACCTAGTTTTTTAGTTCATGGCTTAGGTTAGAAAGGCGTTGATAGTTCAGGGGGTATTTAGACTTTTTCTAAATAAATAAATATGCGGATTGCAACTATTTTACGAGATAAATTTTTAAATTTAATTAGTCCATGATTTAACAATATGATGCTATAGTAAATATGTGCTAATAATAGATTAATTGATAGGATACTCCGCTCGTTGCTACGGGTATGAAGTAGAAATATAAAGAGTTTATAATGGTCGAAACTATAAATTAGTGTATATATATATAAGGTCAATTGAGAATGTTGTATCCATTGATATACACGGAATAGATTATTTGAACTGTCCATCACTCAAATCTCATCTACCTTAACCCCCACCCCTACTATACCTGAGAATCATCTCCCTCCTAAAATTCTAGCAGTTTTCCTTCATAAAATTATGCATGTTTTGGAGGACCATATGTAATCCATGTGATATGTAGTTTTGCTAGATTTTTAGCTTACAAATGGATTTTGGCTTACAAATGGGTTTTTGCTTAGAACGGTTTAAATTATCGAAATATATCCATGTGGGGTCTTGTTTTGAAGACTTATTGCGAGAAATACCATGATGCAATTGGATTTTAATTATGATAGTTGGTTTAGGTGTTACGACTTTTTTTATATTAGAAAAAGAAAATGTTAGTGGAAAATAAATGAGTTTCGGTGGAGGTAAATCCTTTGATGATGTCAAACATCATTTTTGATGATGTCGGAAGCGACATCATTTTTTTGAAGTATAGGAGTTATACATTAATCAAAAATTGTTTTGGTTTTCTGACTATAATTTATAATTTATTTTTTTATTAATGTCCAAAAACTCCTTCTGCATATAACATTTGATGTGACACCAACCAACAAAACTTTTACCACTACATGGGGTCATACAGACAAACTTCATCTGCGACTGCGATACCTGTATATGACATTTTCCAATTTTCATACCATAAAACATCTTAAGACTCACACACAACCTATTTTTCTATAGAGTATATATATATAGTAATATGTAGGTACATAGATGTTCTAAAGATGATGAATTAAATAACTTAAAACTCTAATTCTAAATATGTTTTTTTCTAATTTTAGAAAAACCTATGCATGAATAATTATTTAAATAATATATACTTCATCCGTCCCTAAAAGATTTGTCGCTTGCACTTCTCGAGAAATTACTATCGATAATTTTAATCTCTACCACTAAAACATCCAGACAGCAATCGTCCACAGCGTGCGAAAACTTACGCACTACTGTCTTCCCCCGAGGCCCCAACGCGTCCGCACGCTCCCCTCAGGTCAGCGCATGAGAGCGCGTGCAGCCTCTTGCTCAGTGTGGAGTGTGAGAGTGTGCGCAGGCTCCTGCATGCAATGAGATTTTAAATAATATTTTTTAATGAATAATTGCAATTCAAGTATACGGTGGAGAGAAATTGCGGAACTAGCAGCCAGTCGGCCAGACAGTCGCCGATAGGCGAGCTATCGGCCCCAGGAGAGCCGATAACCGCATATCGGCTACTCAGGAGCCGAGTAGGCCCTCTGCCTTGCCCTGACACCGCAGGGTCGCGGGACCTGTCGGCGCGACAGGCCTGTCGGCTGCCCACGAAGCCGACCCGGGCCTGTCGGCTTTCGGTGGGCCGATAGGTGCTGTCGGCGGCGGAGGGCCGACCGCCCTAAATATCGCCACCGCGGCCTTCGCTCTCTCTCTCTCTCTCTCCACTCGATCTCTCTCTCTCTCCACTCGATCTCTCTCTCTCTCTGCCGCGGCGAAGCGGGCGGCGGGGCCGCGCGCAGCCGCCCCGCCATCACCGCCGGGCGAATCGATCCGGCGGAGGGCCGGCCCCGCCGCCAGCCCCTCCCTCCCTTTAGCCGGCCCGGCCGTCGCTCGGCCCCGGCGCCGCGCCCGCAGGTAAGGTTTTTTTTGTTTGTTTTTATATTATTTACTTAAATAGATTTTATTTAGGGTATGTTTTAGTTAGGGTTTTATTTGATTTTAGTTTTTAATTTAGGATTACGGTGATTTAGTTAGGGTTAGAGATAGTGAGGGTTTAATATTTTTTTAGAAAAAATTATTTAGACAAGAAGGTTAGGGTATGATTTAGTGTTTATTTGAGCTCACATTAATTTAGTTAGGATTAGAGATAGCGAGGGTTTAATTTTTTTAGAAAAATTTAGTTAGATAAGAATGGAGGTTATGTTTTATTTAGGATTTTAGCTCCGTAGGGGTATGTTTTAAATTATTTTTTTCGGTTTAGAAAAATTTAGTTAGCATTAGATATAGCGGGGATTTTAGCTCACATTAATTTTTCGTCGCCGGCCTGTGCAGGTAACCTGTTATTTTGTAAAGTTAGATTTTAGGGTTAGATAAGACAGTTAAGGGTTTAATGTAGTTTAGGTTATTATTTATTTAGGTTATTTAATTTATTTGCGTAGTTTAAACTTGAAATCTTAGATGCATAAATTAATTTTAGAGAGAGAGAGAGTATTCATGAATTAACTCATATTTTCGTAATATTGGACCAGGAATGTCGTCCGATTTAGTTACTTTCAGAATTTATTATGGGAACGGTGAAATCAGATATGGGGACAAATGGGGTAGAACTTACGAGTTTTCAGTTCTTTGACACGCAACTGAATTGCCCGCTAGATTATAGCCAAAGACAACTTTTAGCCCGGCTGCATGAATACTTTCAAGTTGCTCCCTCGCAAAGATCATTTCGTGATTAGTATGTTGGTGCCTAAGAAGCGAGAGAATGGGTGGAGGTGGGAGTTGTACGAGGCTAGTAACACGAAGAAATGGCATTTTCTCGTGTCTAAGGCGTTGGAGCGTCGTTATAACAACATCATGCTGGTTGAGTTCCTGGAGGGTGGCATACAGGCAGAGAGTAGCAATATAGGTCAAGAACATGAAAACCCTGAGCCCACACCTATGGAGGAGACATATGTTTACCATCCTCAGGAGGTTGACAACACCGCCGAGGATGCAAAGACAGAACAATATGCACCGACAAAGACCGCAAATGGATGCAACAGAGGAACAATACGGTCAGTCCATTGAAGCTGATCAGGGTGAGGAGGATGAAAGAATCGTCAAACAGATGGAACTGGATGATGCGGAGCACATCGATTTTGTGGGTGAATTTGCTGGCAAAAGATTTGACGATGAGACCGACATCCCTGAGGATTGGATTCACATAGCACCAGATGGGATGACGGTCGATGATGGTCATCATTCGTCATGGGAGTATTCGAGGAAGGAGGTTAGACAAGGACAGATGTTTCATGACAAGATTCATCTGCAGCACGCCGTTCGACGATGGGCTTTTTTTGAAAAGAAACATTTTTGTGTGGTTATATCTAACCCGACGACGTGGGACGTCAAGTGTGTCACCCCAGGTTGTACTTGGCGTGTTCATGCTCATATGGCACGTATGGAGACTAACTTCACAGCCACTATTGTGCAACCACATAATTGCTTATGAAGCACGGAAACATGATGGCTGACTTTGTGGCAAAGGAAATGTATGAGAAAATTATTGAAAAAGTTGGCATGTCTCCTTTTCGGATTATGCTTGCTATTCAGAATAGATTTGGCTATGAGATATCTTATGATATAGTCTGGAGAGTAAAACAACTAGCTTTAGAGAGAAGGTTCGGTACCTTTAAGGACTCATATCACCACTTACCAGCCCTTCTAGAAACCATTCAAGCCAGAAATCCTGGGACTATAATTGATTTTGATGACTATATAAACGAGGAAGGGAACCGTGTGCTTAAACGGGCTTTTTTGTCTTTCGGCTGCATGATACAAGCCTTTAAGCATTGCCGACCAGTGCTATACGTGGATGGTACATTCCTGACTGGGTAGTATAGAGGTACATTGCTCACAGCTATAAGTATCGACGGTAACAACCAGGTTGTGCCTATCGCTTTCGTACTGGTTGAATCGGAGAACAATAAAAGCTGGTTGTGGTTCTTTAAGTTGGTCAAACGAGGTATCGTGGAAGATAGGGAGAATTGTTGTGTACTGCATGATCACAATGCAGGTTTGCTGAATGCTGTGGATAAGTTGAAGAATGGTCTGGATCCAGAGGTGCAATGGCCCGATATACAGAGTCGCTGGTGCATTAGGCATCTAGGTACTAATTTCTATAAGCAGTTCAAGAGCAAAAAACTGATGGACCTTTTCAAGAGACTATGCAAGCAGAACCAAAAAAAGAAATTTGAGTGCCTGTGGAAAAAGTTAGATGAGCTGACGACAAGTCACATGAAAGAAGTGCGTCGTCAACCTGTTGTGGCACGAGAGGAGGACCCAAAAGGCCTGGATCCACATCCTAATGAGCCACGAAGCAAAACCCGTCGACGTAAGGGTGGGAGATCATTGAAGTGTTTCTCAGATTGGATTAAAGAGGAGCCCTGTGAGAAGTGGTCGCTGCTTTATGACACACACGGAGCACGCTACGGCATAATGACGATGAATCTTGCTGAGGTTTATAATTGGGTGCTCAAAGGTACACATTCACTTCCTCTGGTTGCAATTATGGAGGGTCTCCTGAGGGGGACAATTGTGTATCTACGAGAGCGTTATGAAGTGGCAAGCCTAGTCGTTCAGAATCCACAGATGACATATGCTTGGAAGATTTCTTCATACCTCAAAGAGAAGAGTGCCAAAGGGTCCATGCATAGGGTGTTTGCTGTTGGCAACCAGGACCTTGTCTTTGAAGTCATGTTGCGTGACAAGGGTGGACTTGGTATTGGTCCAAGCGACATAACCATGGAGGTTCGCCAGGGCGAGGGATAACATGTGTGAGTGCACATGCAACAAACCTAAGTACTACCATTATCCATGATCGCATGTGCTTGCTGCCTGTGGGAAAGCCAATATTTCCATGACATTTGTGTCTCCTTATTTCAACAAAGAGGCTGTGCTAAACACATGGTCGGGTGAGCTGCGAGGTTGGAGGGCCATTGCTGATTTCACAAAACCTGTTGCGGATTCGGACCGTCTTTGGTCCCCGGATCCAGATAAAAGGGTGGAGGGAAAGGGCCGCCGCAAGAGTCGACGTATTAGGAATGACATGGATGCTTCGGAGGCTTCGGACAAGCGTCCCTTATGCTTAGCTTGCGGTGGAACCCATCTAAGGAAGAACTGTGAGGCGTACCCCACACATAGACTTGTAGATGGAACAGAAGTGCGCCGTATTCCACAACGCAACTATAGGCACCCCACTCAAGACGGCCCTAGCGCGTAACAGTGTTTAGCTTGTAATATTTGTTACGAATATGTATGTGTTTGTGGCAATGTTGAAATTTCAAACAATTTGCATAATTAAACTTTGGAACGATTTGTAATATTTAACATCGAAGTATGTTGTAATAATTGAGCTTCCAATGTTTACTCCTTTATATCTTTTGAACGTATAGTATCTACAATTTTGGATCCGTATTAATACTTTTGTAATTTACTTTGCAGCATGGCCGGAATGGAGCTCGTTGACCCTGTTCTTGACTAGAAGCACCACTCGAACTTCCACGCTGGGCAGCTTCTCCCACCCTTACGTCTTCGCACCCACGACGAGTTGTGGGTTCTTGACGACCGTTGGGTTCCACGGTTAGTTGTATTCATACCCTGTCCTCTCCATTTTGTGTTTATATGTAATTATCATTTAACATGGTATATGTGTTCTTGTAACAGGTTACGTGCTGCGGGTCTACTTACGTTCACACGCCTGGTTGAGTGACACCGGCAGAGGAGTTCACGTTTTTCGGTGGACCGGGCACTTCTCTCAGCTTGGGCAGACCGCTGGAGACCGGAGACGCACACGTTTCACCTCCCAAAGGGGTGGGTGACTGTCACTCTTCGGGGCGTCGCCATGCTCTTTGGTCTACCTCTATCCGGTACACCTGTTCACCCTGTTCTCGTTCCAGTAGATTGGGACGTCCAGCTCCAGGCGCGTTTCCAAGGGGTGTTTCAGCCCGCGCCTGGTGAGGCAGAGCAGTTTGACTTCCAGCACAGCCACGGCCCACCTAAGGCATGATTGTCACAGTTCCGTGCGGAGCGCCTACTGGGGGAGGACGAGGAGTGGAGGGTGCTGCGACACTTAGAGGCATACCTGTTGTGGCTGTTTGGGTGGGTACTCTTCACCAGTTCCCACCACGACACCGTAGACAAGCACTTTATTCACTACGCGGCCCAGATAGCGTACAACCCACTTGACCAGATTCCTCAGTACAGTTGGGTTCAGGCGTGCTTTCAGCTACATACCAGACACTGTGTGACGCTTGCACTCGGAGGTCATCGACAGGTACGTTGGCTAGATGTCCGTTGTTGTTGATGCTGTGGTCGTACGAAAGGTTTGATATTGGGAGGCCAGCCCTGTCATCGTACGAAGAATACGGCGTTGAGATGTACGTGCTCGATGAGGATGGTGTCCCGGACGAGCTCGACGCCCCGACGATGGGCACACTGTGGTTGTGCCGCGATGTACGTACTTCGACACTACTCTATAATTTTGTTGTTAACAATTTACTTACACTTAATGAATTTCTATTTTGTGTGCAGGTCATGTGGGCAACAGCCACCGGTCGCGGCACGTACCCGGCGTATGTCGCTCAGTTTGACTAGCTCAGACCTGACAGGGTGCGGTGGACTCCGTACACGGCAGATGCCATACAGTCTCGTGTGTCCTTCGGCTTGTCCGAATTGTGTTGCCGTGACCAGGAGCTGTGGTACACGAGGAAACGACTGGTGTTTGACGTCTTCGCCGAGCCGTACTGTCCAGAGCGTGTGGCACGTCAGTTCGGGCACGCGCAGGTGTTCCCCCTACCCCGACTTCAGCTTGACTTGTCGCACAGGTAAGTGTGGTTATGCTCCTATTTATTTATGATGGTGTTACATGTCCATTCACTCTTGTTTCTCGTGCAAGTCTTCTAGGAAAGGTCAAGGTGCAGCGTACGACCAGTCCTGGGTTGATAAGATGCTGCCTTTCGTGAACGCCTGGGCGGATGCAGCCGCCGACGTCCACAACCTAGGTGGCCCATTCGTCGAGGCCACCTATCGAGACTACTTGGGTTGGTTTCACAGAGCCACACGCGTTCGTCTCATCCCCGTGCCGATAGAGGACGAGCCGCACGAGGCCGAGATCACCGACACGTTCGCCATGGAGCCGGCAGCAGCTTACCATGCGTTGGTAAGTATTTTTATTCACATCTTGGTCATTTCATTATTTTCAAAATTGTACTTTACACAATGTTTAACAATACATGTTTGATTGGCGTGACGGATATATACTGCAATGACGTGGGCAACGAGCTCCTATCGTATGCCCACCAATACGAACGCGAATCCTCCACGAGTTGCTAGAAACGAGTTGGTTGCCGCCCTTCGACGACTGGGCCAGCGTTGCTTAGAGGGAGTACGACGGGCTTCCTGTCGTCGAACGGACATCATTGAGTTGCCTCCACGTGCAGCTCTAGGCTCAGGCTCCGGAGCACCTCGTTCAGCGCACCAGGACCGCCACGACAACTTTGGAGTCTTAGGTACTTCTCTTAGACCTTTCGCTTTCTTGCTACATTGTTACCATAACAAGCTGGCCATAATCTTTAAATTATGTTGTAGGTACCCCGGCTTCTTGCAGTGAATACAATGAGGGTGCGAGCAGCTTTGGGACCTTTTTCACGGACAAGTACTCCACCTGCGCACTGCCCCGAGGCCGGACCTTCTCGGTTTGTTGGTGCACCACAGCCCACACAAACCGACCAGAGTACTCGGCCTACGGACTTGACCCCGGAGGCACGACAGCGTCACCCTCCAGACCAGTTCACTTTTCCTACGGGCCAGCTTCGTCACCGAGGAGCGCAGCAGCCCACCAAGTGGGGTCATCGTGGAGGTTGAGTTCGTATTCATGTATGCATAGGTACCATGGATGTGAACTAATGTACTCTTGGATTTATGCGTATTAGTACATTCAAGCTCATTCAATTGGAGGCAACGCTCCAATACGATCCCACGCCTGCATCGAGGCAAAGGACAGTGCAAACACAAGCGATCTAACGCCTGCATCGAGGCCGAGGATAATGCTAAACTGGGCTCACTTCATTACGTTCTCAGGCTTTGCAAAGTATGTGTGGTCGAATCAACCGTGTCTGCATCACAACATAGCCTTTTCAGTGAATGGTCGAATCAGCAGTGTCATCAATACAACGTGTTCTTTTTAGACTAGGGTCCTAGCCTTTTCAGTGTATCGTCCCATCAACAGTGTCATCAATAAAACATAGCTTTTTCAGACTATACACCTAGCCATTCCATTGTATGGTCCTATTAATAGAGTTTTGTCGATTTCAAATTAATGCAGTGTCCCCTAGCCAAGTAAACTTCAGCACAACATTACACGTCCCCCGGCCTATATATGCACCTCCCTTGTTACATGATTTTTAGGCACACCTGTGTTTGGTAGAGATGTTTGGAGGCATAGGGAGAGGAAAGGGTGAGTCCTCGGGTAGAGGAAAGGGGGGAAGAAGGGACCTCCCATTGTGTGGGAGGGTTCTCTAGGTCCAGATGATTGGGTGGAACCACTTAAGGATTTTTCACTTGAGGGAAAGAGTGACTTCACCAATGATAGACCTCTTCGGGGATATGATAACCGGAGAGAGGAGTGGCCCAAATGCCGCCACGGTGAGGACTGCGTAGTTCAGATGAGCGATGATGAGATTCATGGAGGCCGTCGTTTCTTCAGATGTCCCATAGGATGGGTATTTTCCCGTCGACTATTATCTTGCGAAAAAGTCTAATTTTAGATGCTTACATGCTTATATGATTTCTCTATTTTCACTAGATGGGTCGATCCCGCTCCTATTTTTCCCCATCAACAGTACATCTACTACTTAAAGAAGCGTATCTTCTATCTTGAATTCGAAAACCGAACCCCTGATCCAGACACCAGCGATGATGCGGCTGCGGATGAGGGACTCTGCCCTAATCCATATTGTCAATGTCCTTATCACAAGGGGCCTCCTCCTCCTCCACCGCCACCGCCACCGCCAACGGGAGGCTACGTCGGAGAGGGCTCAACTCAGTTTGCTATGTGGGAACATTATTAGGATGAATCAATGTTTGTGTTATATATTCGTTGCTTCGTTAAATTTTCCTGAGGCATGTTAGGTTTAGTTTGCCACCTCTTTTCCATGCTTTACTAGAGGTCGCCACATGCCATTGTTAGTTGTCATTGCAGGTTGTCTTCTGTTTAATTCTCTAAGACGTGCTATGTTCATATAGTGCGCTGGATTAATATTAACATATGTTTGTCCCTCATAAGTTTCTACTTCGTGTTTTTAAAAAAATTGAACAAATTTTTTTTGAGGCAACCCAAAGAAAACAATAATAATAAAAATATTTTACATAGTTTAAAGATGAAAAAAATATGTGGAATAGGAGGGGGAGTGCATGAAATATAGTTATAGGTCTTTGGGGGCCGATAGGTACTTATCGGCCTTCCAAGGCCCGATAGGAGCTAATCGGCAATCCAAGGCCCGACAGCCTGTCGGCCGGGCGAAGGCCGATTCCTCCCGGCTTTGTCGGCCGGTGGGCGGCCGATCGGACCTATCGGCCCGCCCGGCGTCGATCGGGCGGCTTTGTCGGCGCCCGACAGTGCCCTAAACGCGAATGTCGGGCTGCCCTGTGCGTGCCACGTAAGTGTTGACACCTCTTAATGTTATCTTTAATAACGGCACCAAGAATGCTAGAATAGCGCACCGCCACTAGAATGCCAAGTTGTCATCCCTAGCATAACACCAAGGAGTGTGGTATTAAATCATGCCACCATTTAGAATATAGAAATGTATCCGCAAGCACAAAAATCAAATACCATTGTAGCATTTTACCCGGAGTATTATGGGTTGTCATTTATATTTTCCCAAAGGAAGGTCTACATGGCTGTGTAAAGGTAGTGTGTTGACCTAGAGTGTAACGAATAGGCATAACCACGTCCTCGCTACTCAATGCAGGGGTAAGTCACAAGATAATAGATAAGATAAATATATAATCATCAGTATAAATAGATAGAGACTCCTAGCTATATCATAAGGGTTGCTAGTAGAACATCAAGAGATATTCCTAGGTTATTCCTAGCTACATGTCAATGTATATTATGGTTAGTGCAATACACCTAGTAATCATGGCTAAGGTTAGCATTACATTTATTCATAGTGGACATACTAGGGAAGTTTGAGAACATAGCACGCCCTTCCGTCATATACAAGCCCCACTGTGTGCCTATAAACGGGGTTCGATTACATATAGGACTCAACAGAATGTCACACCCACGATCGACCAAACCCGGCCTATAGGGTGCATTCACAGATAAACAACGTATAAGCACCACACTTACACAATGTTTATCACTCACCCAACGCTCAATTAGATGAGTGCTATACGAACCTATGGATAAACATAATGTTAATCTAGCTATACTAAGCATGTAACCACAATAGACAAGGAACATAATAACTATGAATATAAGTAAATGAGAATTCATCAATTCAATTGTAGCAATCATATAACTATACAATGAAAGAGAACAAAGGCGAGAGCAGGTAAGAACTATACTAAATCCAAGCTCTTGATGGCTCCGGAATCCAAGCCTGCGCTTGCCTCCCTCTAGTTCTATTCTAGCTATCTAGGCCCTAGCTAAGGAGCTCTGATTAGGGTTTCTGGCTGATGATCGGACTTCGAATGAGAATGAATGAATGGGGCTCTCCCCTAGGCGGTGCCTCTCCTTTTTATAGCCCCGGCGATGATCGTGAGCCATCGGATCAAACCGACATTGACGGGCGGCTAGGATCGATCTTCAAAGGCGGTGGAGCCCCGAACCGGGGCGACTGGTGCCTTCAGGGGTGGGACCGTCCCACCTGGTGGCCTCCGGGCCCCGGAACGTTGCCTTCTCGTTTCTTCTCGAACTTTCTTGTGTCGCCGTGGAGTCCGTTTTCCATTTCCTTGTTCCGATAAGCTTGTATGTTTGCGCCTTTTCCGGTTTACGCTTTGTATAAATAGTGAAACACCAAAACTCGTGGAATTCGGTCAGTGTAAACCCTATGTCTACTTTGGTGATCACATTTGCATCCTTTTCATGGCTAGTTGACGGTTAAATTAATACAATAGTGGCCGTCAACAGTATATAATTACTTGTCATTAGCAACTAGCAACTCTTGAATTACTAACATTCCTAAACATGAAGTAGATTGTCATCCCCAATTATATTGCTGGGAAATTATCATAGATTTACATTGTACTAATGTGACTAGGCAGATAAAGATATGAATAAAATATGAATGTAAACTAATGGGTTCTGCAAGCGGACAGATAATTATACCGTTGTAGCATTTTACCTAGGGAAGTCTCCAGGTTGTCGATTTATAATTATACCTCTGGGAAAGCTATGTAATAAACTATTATCTATCATATTGATGAGAAACTATATAGACTGAATAAACGATATTACCTACGTCATATACTCTACTCATAACAGGCAGAGGTCACAAGATAAATAAAGATAAATATGGGTGATAGCATAATCATCAAGTATCATAATTAAGGATAATCATCAGAGCATCTTACTTGTCATAATCATAGCTAGCCATTAGATAAACCAGGGAGATAGGTCTATAACTACGTCAATGAATAACTCTAATTAGTGCAACTACATCTAGTAATCATCGCTAAGTCAACCCTAAATCATCATTGCATGTAAAGAGACATCAACTAATGAGGGTATTAAGACCTAAGTCGCCTCTTTCACGACCGTGCCCATGCTAGTCCTACATACGGGGGGTGGACTACAGAGGAACTAACGTAGCTGTCACCTACGCAGACTACCACACGTCCCGGCATATCAGGGTGCACTCGCAGCTAAATAAGATATCTAGACACCACGTCTACATATCGCCTATCATCTACCCATTGTACATATGGATAAACGCTATACGAGCAATTACATGAATTCAATAAGATCGAAAGTAACTAAACTAGACATATAATCAAGGTAGATAATGACTATTGCAATTAAGAACATATTAATCTATTTAGAGTAAAGTCTCCCCTAATCTGAATAATGAATACAATAAAGTAATTAAGAACTAGATCTATTACCGAACTCTTGCGCTCCGCATGCAGACGCCGCCGGGCTCCGATCCGATGAAGAACTAGATCTCCTCTACTTCTAATCTAGCTAGCTAATCCTATGAACTAGAAGGCTCTTGATGAACTTGAAGGCTCTTGATGCTTGATGGCTTGAGGCCTTGATGAATAATGAATTGACTCTCTCCGTGGGGGGTCTACCCACATATTTATAGTTCGATGGGATGCGCGTGCGCCGCAGATCAAACCGACATAACGTAGGGCTGAGATGCATCCTTGGAGGCGGTGGAGGAACATTCCGAAAGGGAGCCGCCAAACCCTAGCCGGGCGCCGCCCGGCCCCATGGTGGGGCCGGCCGCCCCCACCCGGTGTGGCTCGGCCCCCTGTCGCTTCGGGGTGTCTTCCGAGTCTTCCGAGTCTTCCCGCGGTGTCCTTCGTGGCGGATAAGTTTCGTGGTTATTTTGCACTAGAATCCCTCTTTTTCAGCTTTTTCTCGAAAATCACTCTAGAAAATACGTAATATGCAAAACTCGTGGAATTTGTCGATAAAGCTCTAGACTAGTGTGTTTTCATGTTCTCCTTCGGGTAAAATGTCCTAGTAAAAGTTGACGCTAACGAGTGTCAACACACTTCAAAAATTGTAACACCCTAAAATTTGCATGATTTTAAAATAGGCAAATTAATTTAATTATGCATTTATGTGAGCATTGTAATATAGGAAAATAATAAATTTTATTAAATTAAAATCAACTATAAGGCTAGACACATGTACTGTGCATTCATGCTGCTTCATATACTTTTTGTATTGTGTGTTTTGGTTCAATGCTCAAATGAATTTAAACTGGGTTTCAAAATGTGTTTGCAAATAAATTTGGAAAAAGAAAAGAAGAGGGAATCCTTTCTTCCTGCCTTTCTCATTCTGGCCTGCTGGCCTGATGCCGCACTAGCCTTCATCCTTCCCTTCTGTTCTTGCCGAGCAGTTAACCGTGTGGCCACGGGTGGGCAGCGCCCAGCTGCACGCCTTCCTTCCCCCCCCTTCTCTTGTTGCCGAGCAGGCCCAAGCCAGGGACGTGGTCCAGCTGCGCCTCTTTTCTCTCCCTCACCATTTCACTGCCCACCGAGCCCCACTGGTCGGCGCCACCTCCTTCTCCATCGTGCACGAGCCGGACTCCGACTCCGCCTCCACGTCGAGCCTGTGCGTCTGGCGTGCGTGCCAAGCCAGGACTCTATCCCAGCCTATAAAGAGCAGCCTCGCGTGCGCCGCGCCCCCTCCAAACCCTAGAGCAGCCAGCGCAGCCGCCAAAGCTCCGCAGCAGCCGCCGCCAGCTGAGCGAACTCGCTGACATCGACGTCCCGTCGCTCCGCTGTTCGCTGCCTTCGTAAGACACCAGCCGGGCTTCGGTTCGATCTCGCGAAGCCGCTGATGCCTTCCGTTTCTCCTTTCTTGTTTCCGTTCGTTCCCTAATCGTCGCCGAATGTTGCAGGGAGCTCGTCGTCGTCGCTCCAAGTTGGAGCCCATCGCAGTTCGTCGCCGGCCTTCGTTTTTGCATCTAGTGAGCTCGCCTTGGTCTCCTCTGTCTTCCCACCTATTTCCCATTCGAAACTGAGCACTCTACGGCCCTACCCGAGGTCGCCGGCGAGCACCACGTCGTCGGCAATGGCAGCCACCGTGCTGTTCATCTTCCTCAGCCAGGGCCCCCCTCTCCCTCTTTTTTCTTTTAATTTCAGCCTTCAATCCTGGATCCAGTGGCCCTTATTGGCTGATACCCCTTCGCAGCCTATTTGTAAAAGAGACCCCCTCCTTTCTAAGTATAGAACCCGCAGTCCCTGGTCGTCACCAATTCCTGATTCCTTTTTATTTTAATTCGAAAATCCGATTTCAGTTATTACAGAATTGCCATTGCACAGTTTTGTTTATAAAATATACATTTTAACTCCGATTTGATCCGTTCAAGTTGCGTTAGGATCGTGATGAGTTTCTCTACCAGATTATTGATCTGTCATCCAGGTTTATCAGCTTTCAATTTTGATATTAGATTGAATCTATTAATGATGTAGAGAGGACCTTATTTAATTCATAGTTTTATCCGTTTTAGATCCGATTCGAGTGATTCAAACGTCTGCATGATCCTAGTCACGTGTAGATTCGTTTTATAAATTTTTTTATCTTATTTTATTTCTGGTGGTGTATTGTTCTAATTGTAGCCTTGTTTGCTATGCATGATTGCTATCTGTATGCGTGCTATTGCTGTGGTGATCGAGTATAGACGGTGAGGCTTTCGCTGGTAACCAGGAGTACTACACTGAGGACCAGGAGCAACAGGAGCCTGTGAATCAAGGCAAGTATAGCATGGATCATCCTTGTGGTCCTATTCACCTTAATTAATAATTCATACTGCATGTGTCTCCTTGATCGCCGTAAGGACTTCCTAGTTATTGTTATCCTTTACCTTGTTACCGTGGGATATTGCATATGGGTAGACACTTGCTAGTGCTTATACAATGAAAAAGTGATTAATGATGAATAATGGATCTACTGATGATGTTTTAAAATTTGCTTTTTAGCGACATGGTTTTAGGGCGAGAGAGTTCATGGGTTTTGGACATGATGCTCTAGGCTCTCCGTAAGGACTTAACCTTTGGCAAAAGCTGGGACTTACAGTACAACCGTGAGGGTTATATGGCTCTGACTTTAGTTCAGTATGGGGGACCTTTTCTAGCTTGTTAGAGGTTACCTTTATGGCGCAAATGGGGTGTGTTGCGGGATGGGTATAGGACAGCCTCTGTCCAATTGTGTATAGCCGGGAAGGAATGTGCCTCTTGGAAGGGGAGTTCCTATATTCACAGGGCACAGAAACCTAGCGGCCCTAACTTGCTAGACGAACCTCCGAAAGACTTCATAGTGTACCCTGCCATGCTTTCTTGGTAAAGGTGATATGGGAGTAATTAACCCTGGCACATGGGAATCACGACTCACGGTGAAAGTGTACAACCTCTGCAGAGTGTAAAACTGTTATAACAGCCGTGCTCACGGTCACGAGCGGCCCGAAAAACTGAGGGAATAGTGGATGATGAATCTGGTACATGTGAATGGTTAACGATGTGATATCGTGTTGTATTTATTTTATTGTTCATAATATTGGGATTAGTTGGTAAGCTTTGGCTCTTGCTAAATTAGTTTAATATTAAATTGTGTTTAATTAAAATGCTACCGCTGTGAACCCGTGTCTAGCTTTTGAGCCTCATTAACCCATGCTATATTTGTTAAGTACGATATGTACTTATGGCTTGCTTTATCTCTATTATTTGGCAAAATCCCGGATGGGTAACAGACTTTGGTGCCTACGACGAGTTCACTGAAGATTACTAGGCTTGGTGTCAACCAGTTGACGTCCCTGTGATGGTGCTTCCGCGCGAGAGTTATCTTTTATTATCGTATTATTTATGTGGAGACTCTATGATATTACTATTTGTTATGTAACAAACACTCGTAATGATACTACTCATATTTTGTCGGCTTATGTGTGTGACTGATCTCTGGGCGCACATAAGAATTATGCATTCAATTTTGTTCTCAAAATTGGGTGTGACAAAAATGAGCTTGGAGGCGTTTTTTTGAAAAAAAACCGTCTCGGTTAATGATTCCCAATCGAGGCAATGCCCAGCCGCAGCAACCGCCTCGGTTAATACATTAACCGAGGCGGTTTTTATAAGAAAATCGCCTCAATTAATCACAATTAACCGCTTCAAAAAATAATCATCTGTGTTAGTAGTGGTTGCATGACACAGAGGAGACTTGTAGAGCGCCTTTTATGTGCACCGGATTATTTACATTAGTAGTGAGCAAAATATAACTATGGTTCTCGGAGTTCGATCGGACACAAGTTTGACCATAACATTTTATCGAAAATGTGTGGATTGTAATAAAACTTGCATGGGAAAATTGGTTCTATTGCATTGAAAAATCAGACGAATCATAGAATACCATTGAAAGAGTTTTGTCACGTAAAATACCACTCAAAGATGCAAACGTTAACTGAAAGTAGCACTGCATCACGTTTCTGTCAAATCTGGAGCTAACGGTGTCCATCTCCAACCAGCCGGGAGTCAGGGACATATATAAGCTCCTTCTTCCTCCTCCATCGATCCATCTACTGCTCGCCGGCCAGGACGGGCCCATGAAGCTGTTGCCGCTGTGTAACCTGTGTTCGAGGTACACTAGGTCCCTGAGAACGCGTAAGTCTAGGCCAATGTCCATGATGAACAAATTATTGCGGAGGTTGAGCCACTCGGAGCCGGTGGCACCACGAGAGTGCGGCAGGGAGCTCGCCAGAGTGCTGGTTGCTGGGCGCCGAGAGCTCCTGAAGGACAGCCCGCCGGCGAGCGCGTTGGTGCTGACGTCGAGCACCTTGAGGCTCCAGAGCCGGAGTAGCCCCGGGGGCAGCACACTGAGGAGCACATTGCCAGAGAAGGTTGAGCACCTGGAGCGCGGTGAGGCCAGTGAGCGACGCGGTTACCTGGCCCCGCAGCGTCTGTTTGGTGGCACCCATCGTCGGACGCGTAACGCGTTGGCGGTCGGCCAGCCGTCGACCGCAGCATCGAGGCCCGCCGACAACCTGCGCAGCGCGGTGGCGCCGCTCCTGGACTGCAACAGGACGGTCACAAACATGTGACCGGCCTTGCCACGCACAACACAGGACAAGGGCGATGCTCAGCGATCGATGATCAGCACCGCAAGCTCGTAGATAGCTAGCTAATGGTGATGGTAAGCAATGCAAGCGTCATGCAATCTCTCACATGTTGGAGTCATGGTCAGAGAGATTCACAACGTGATTCTTTCAGTCTTGCTTGCTCATCCAGTTCCCTTGCAGCAAGAAATGTGTGTGCGGGAGAGACAGGAGGCAGAGGGAGGAAGAGAGAGAGAGAGAGGGTCAGAAGGAAAAGAGAAAAGGCACTCTGGAAAGTCTGGGTTTATTTGGCTCTGTAGCTCAAGTTTTATGCAAGGAAGCTGGTCACGGCCCAAGCTAGCGCTGTGCTTCTGTTGTGCGTGCCGGTGGGCGCTTGCCTGGTTGGATGTGGCGTGCGGAGGCACGTCGGTGGCATGCAGAACAACAATGTGTTCATCAGTCGTTCGTCACCAGCATTTTTTTTTTTTTTTTTTTTTTTTTTTTTTTTTTTCTGCAACGCAGTCCCCATGGCAAGCAGTAGATCGATAGAGGAGGAAGGTGTTCCCGGCTCCTACCAGGTGGAGATGGACGCCATTAGCTCCAAATGTGACGGAACATATATGGAATGCTATTTTCGGTTAACGTTTGCATGTTTGAATGGTATTTTGCGTGACATAGCTCTTTTGATGGTATTTTCCGATTCTTGTGACCTTTCAATGGTATAAAACCAATTTTCCCAATTTGCAATGCTTGCTCTTTTGAATTCATATGTTTTGGTTCAACGGAGATGAGGGAGTCTCCACTTAATTCTCCATACGCGCTAGGAAAAAATGCTAGGAGTTCATCAATGCTACCACCACCTTTTTCATTCATGTCAGAGACAAGGAGGTGGCAGGCCCCCAGTGCCATGACATCTGGCTTCCATAGCATCTACATCAACGTCCAGTTCCAATTGGTAATGTGTCCGTTAGCCTCTCCCGCCCGACCCCCCGCTCCTCTGCGGCGGCGGCGCGACGATCGTAGATCAGCCGCCGTAGCAGCCTCCCCGCGGCCCTCCACCACCCTCAAGCCCCCACCAACCTCCGCCGCCCAACCTGGGCCCATTTCGCCGGACGGCAACAGGCCCCCCCACGGTCCCACGGACCCTGCGCAGCCCCGTCTGCGTTCTCTCCTCGTTGGCTCGCTCGAGCTCAAGTTCAACGATTCCGCAGCAGCCACGGCCACTGCCACAGCCCGACGGAGAGTACATTTCTCCTTTACTCAACCCCCAATCACCGGCTCCATAAATTCCACCCAGCTCCCCCCACCAAGCAAATCATGCCTCAGATCCTCAACAGCTCACACCATTCAGCGTGCTCCGACTTGCAGTCATGGCGGCGCACCTTCCCGAGATGGCAACGACAAGACGGCGGACGCCTGCCGAGAGTCTGAAATGTCCGCGTCGCCTCCGTCCATGAAGGCGGCGCGGATGCCCACCGCCGACCAGCTCAGACTTCTCCGCCGTGAAGCCTCCAAGCCTCATGCGCCTGCCCCTCCAGTCTCACCTCCCGCTGGCAAAAAGCCAGATCCAGTCGAGTGCATTGCGGATCTGCGCAGCAATTGTTTCCTTGAGACTCCGCCCCCTCCACCGCCCGGAGGCCCGCCGGTCTGCAGCGATGACGTTGAGGTCGTCCCCGAGACTCCACAGCCAACGGTAAGCCAGCTTCATGCACAGCTCACCTATGCAGATGTTGTCAGGAACCAGTCCTCCTTGGAGTCTCCCAAACAACAGCCGCAGCCCAAGCTTGCCTCCATTATTACCATTCCAGATCGGCCGGACAAGGGGAAGAGCATCTACTCTCCATCTCGTAGCCCTTCGTGGCTACGCCGTGGAAGGGAGGGCACTTCGGGATCAACACAAGCTACGCCGGTTCACGTGCAGCCACGACTCGAGGCAGCAGATCCGGGTTGGAACGATGTTAAAGCGCCTTATTGGTGGCGCCGTGGAGCGAATTCAAGACCAAGGACTCCTGATTCATGGCGACGCGACACTCGCAGGTCAGCGCATTCATCTCGCTCACCTAACCTGGTGCAAGGTGCTCCAGCCCCGCGGGCTGCCTCTTCCACTTCGCTCCAGCTCTTCAGGGACAGAACAAAAGGTCGCTGTTTCAAGTGCCTGGCCAGGGACCACAGAGCTTCCACCTGCAGGGACCCAATCCGTTGCTTCCATTGTTGGCGGTTCGGACACAAGGCGAGGTTCTGCCGGGCAGCCGCCAAGCAGCCGACAAGCAAGCCCTCGTCAAGCGGGCAACCGAGCTGCGACGTGCTGATGGCGGAGCTCGGTGACTCGGCCACCAAGCCGGCGGAGGATATCTGCATCGTCCCCACTTCCTACGATCTCGACTGTGACCTTCGTGATTGGGAAAGCTCTGCTCTCGTCACCAGGTTCATCTCGGGCCCGCCAGACATCTGCGCCAGGGACGTCGAGGATGCCATCCTTGCCGAGTGTCACCTTCGGCGGGGCGAGATCTGCGTCGCCAAGCACCAGCCAGAAGCCTTCATCATCAAATTTGAGCACCAGAAGCATTGCGAGGATGTGCTCAACCTGGGCGCCATTCAGCGCCACGGTCTCGACATCCGTGTCGGGCCATGGCGCAGCCTTGCTCGCGCTTTGGGCGCGGCTCTGCTCTTCCGCGTCCATATATGTCTAGAGGGCATTCCAAACCACGCGTGGACACCGGAGATTGTTGAACGTCTCATCGGCTGTTCCTGCTCACTGGAGTTCATCGAATCTGACCTGCTGCAGCCTACAGACATGCGCACCATCGACCTGTGGGCTTGGACGTCAAACCCCAGCAAGATTGCCAAGGTGATGTGGCTTGTTTTCACTCATAGTGCTACTGACAGAGCATCTTCTTCAATCATTGTGTCTGAGGTTCCCCCAGAACGCTGGCAGCACGGCCTCAAGTTCAAGGTTCTGGTCCACCTCGACCTCATTGAGGACTTCACTGGTGCTTCCACGTTGCCGCAGAGCTCCAAGGCAACTTTTCGGCCGCCTGTCCGTCGGCTGACTTGGTATCGACGGGTCGTCGATGGGAGGCTGCCACATGAGGAGGAGCCCGACCTGGCCGGCCACCATGATCTTCAACGCCCGGTCGGCGATGACCGTGCCGCGTGTGACCTCGACGCCCAACGCGGTGACCGTGAATGCCAGGGCAATGGGCGTCGTGATAGGCGCGAGCGTCCTGCAAGGCGTAACGACGACCATCCGAGCTACGACCCCATGCATGGCTGGAAGGGCCACGATGACGACGACGACGACGCGCATGCATACTGTGACAACAAGTATGCCCGTGCACCAGTTCACCACCGTCTTGGCTCCAGGGGAGGGGTGCACAGAGAGCGTTCCCGCTCTCCCAAGCGTCGTAACAGGGGTGGAACACAGCACCCTCTCCACCAGGAAAAGGATACCGCTGTAGAGGAGCCGAAAGAAAATAGCGTGGAGGAGCTTCAGGCTTTGTTCGCTTCTCAAGCGAAGCTTCTACGCGATGAGCTTGGCAGTTTACTGAATGGTCAGGTACAGGAACAGGTTCAATCTGCTGTTCTTCCGCTCAATGCCCAGATTAACAGTATGCAGGCAGCACAGTCCAAATGGCTCAGCCAAGCCGAAGACTACATTCTCAGGGCATACAAGCTTGCTGACAGGTTGAAAATTGCTGAGGCCCCCATTCTGGCTTCGGTGGGGAATGAAGCCTGGTCCCTCCCTCATATTCAGCCACTCCAATTGGCCTACAGTGCAGCAGCTCCAACACATGATGAGGTGGCTGGTGCCCTTGTGCAGCTTGACAACAATGCTGATGGGTTGCATAGTCAAGCGCCAGTACCTCTGCAAGGGCCTACATCACCCTCAAAGTTCCCTACTCCATTTCGGGCAGCAGGTGTGCAAGATATGGGCTCACCAATTCCCGCAGACGCCATCCTAGTGCAAGATGCAAGCATTTCCATGGAAGGCAAGGTGCTGCCAGCATCTCCTAATGGCACGCCCGGAGGCATGCAGGCTGCATCTCCAACTAGGCCTGATGTTGGACATGAGCAGCCAGGAGAAGGAGGGGAGGAAGCGACCACTCAAGAGCAGGGACTGCATGAGATTGAAGACCTATTCACCGCTGCATCAACAGGCATCATTACAAATCAGATTGAAAGGTTGTCAGCAAGCACACTCACACCTCAGGCTACAGCAGAACAACCTCAACAGAATGAAGATATACCACAGCCGGTGATCAGGACTCGGCGTCTTAAGAAACCTATCAACATGAGCAATCTGAGGAGAAGCTCACGCCAGAAAAAAAACAATTTGCGCTGCCTTCCAATGGAAGCTCGTGCGCAACGCCTCCTCTGCAGAAAACTTGGTTATGGAGAGGCAACCCCCATTGAGCATGCTTTGCAGGAGTATCTATCTTTATTCAAGGGTCCTATTCCTCAAGGCATCGTCAGAGCTCTAATCACCCTATTCAACCTGGACAACACAGCTTTTGAGGCACGTGATCAGGCCCTGATCAACATGGCAGGTCCTGAAGTTGCTGAACTCATTGCAGGGGAAGTGGAGGCCGGCACGGCCATTGCAACCTGATGGGCTTCATCTTCTTCATCGACTCCTGGTGCTCGCCGGCTTCATTAATGTTGTATCTGTGCCCAGACTACTTCAAATGCAGAACCTGCAGTCCAGGAGCTTCATTATGTCTGTGTTCTCCACTTTGCTGGGTTTCATTCGCACATGACTGCAGTATGCTTTGGCACTCGCAGATGCATCTGTACTTCTATTTTGCGCACAAGTTCCTTTCCCAATGGTTGCCAACATCAACATAGCGTGTTGGAATGTTAGAGGGCTGAACTCACAGGCTAGAAAAGCGACTGTGCATGAGATTATTGCTGCGACAAACATTCATCTAGCATGTTTGCAGGAGACCAAGCTGAGAGATGTTGATCAAGCTACAGCAGCCTATCTAGGGAATTATCGGCTTCAGAAGTTTGCCTTCCTATCAGCAACAGGTCCGCTGGGTACGAGAGGAGGGATTTTGCTGCTTTGGGATGATCTGCACGTTGATTTGTCAGACATCTCAACTACAAGGCACACAATTTCAGCCACGGTGAGGCTAAAGGAATGCGGCACAGAATTCATAATCACAACCGTTTATGGCCCCTCGAGAGATCCCTTCAAACCAGCTTTCTTGAATGAACTCAAAGAGCTGAAACCTGAACCACAACACAAGTGGCTTGTCTTAGGAGATTTTAACCTCATCTACAGGGCAAGGGACAAGAACAACAGAACTCTAAATCGAAGCCTCATGAACCAGTTCCGGCAGGCACTAAATGAATGCGAGCTGCGAGAAATACATCTACTGAATAGAAAATTCACTTGGTCCAATGAAAGAACGAGCCCGACTTTAGCTCGGTTAGACCGCGTCTTCTGTAACGAGGCCTGGGATCTCTCCTTCGGCTCACACGTTCTCCAGGCACTATCATCAGCGCACTCAGACCATTGTCCGTTGTTGCTATCAAATCAAAGTGGGCCTCCAATCCCGAAACGCTTCAAGTTTGAAAATTTTTGGATCCACATGCCGGGGTTTCAGCATGTTGTTCAATTGGCCTGGACAGAATTTAACCCGCACACAGAACCGTTCCATAGACTGAATTTCAGGCTCGCCAGCACAGCACGACGACTCAGGGAATGGAGCAAAAATTTATTTTCAGAAACAAAAATGCAATTGCACATGGCCCTGGAGGTCATTAAGCGACTGGATATTGCACAAGAGTCACGGCCTTTGTCCAACGAAGAAACCATCTTGCGCCAAAATCTCAAGAAAAGGGTGGTCGGCTTAGCAGTTCTGGAACGTGCCAGGAAAAGGCAAAGTTCAAGGGTAACCTACCTAAAAGTAGGCGATGCAAACACTAAATATTTTCACCTGAAAGTCAATTCAAGGCGTAGAAAAAAGTCCATCCCACGTCTACAGAAAAATCAAGGCTGGGCAATTTCTCATGAGGAAAAGGAAGAAGTGGTGCTGCAACATTTCTCCTCTGTTCTTGGGCAGCCACCACCACGCAGCATGGATTTTTCCTGGGACGCCTTGGGGATCAGCCAAGTGGATCTCCAATCCCTTGACACGCCGTTTACAGAACAGGAGGTTGTCCAAGCCATTAAACAGATGCCTCGAGACAAAGCACCAGGACCGGATGGGTTCACCATGGCCTTTTTTGTGGTTTGCTGGGACATTATCAAAAACGAATTTTTGAGTGCAATTCAAAGTTTCTACGATCTACGCACAAACCACCTTGGCCTACTGAATACAGCAAACATTGTGCTTTTGCCAAAGAAAGAAGGGGCTGAGCGTATCTCTGATTTTAGACCAATCAGCCTAGTTCATGCAATCATCACCAAGATGCTCGCTTTGCGATTGCAGCCCCACATGAATCAGCTTGTCTCCTACAACCAGAGTGCCTTCATCAAGAAACGTGCAATACATGACAATTTTCTCTATGTGAGGAACCTGGCAAGACTGTTCCATCGTACACACACGCCATCTCTGTTGTTCAAGCTTGATATTGCCAAGGCTTTTGATTCTGTGCGTTGGGATTACCTCCTTGATCTTCTCCAGCGGCGTGGTTTTCCGTCACGCTGGAGAAATTGGCTGACCTCACTTTGGGCTACCTCCACTTCTCAGGTGCTGCTTAATGGCGTTCCCGGGTCAAATATTCGACATGGGAAAGGACTGAGGCAGGGTGATCCTCTATCTCCCCTCCTATTCGCTATTGCAATTGACCCCCTAGTCAAGCTTCTAGACTTGGCGACTCAAAATGGCTGGCTAGCGCCACTTCGAAAGCGACAAGCACGTATGAGAGTATCTCTATATGCGGATGACGCTGCAGTTTTCCTATCTCCGACACGGGAGGATGTTTCGACTCTTCGAGAAATTCTTCATCGATTTGGTTTAGTCACCGGCATGGTCACCAACTTGGAGAAGAGTGCAGTTGCAGCTATCAGATGCTCGGGTATTAACCTACAGCAGGTGTTGGCAGACTTCCCAGCAACTCGTGCAACCTTCCCCTTCAAATATCTTGGCTTGCCTCTCACCTTACATCGACTGAGGAAAATTGACTGTCAGCCGCTCATCGATAAGGCAGCCTCCAGCCTAGCGCATTGGCAGGGGAAGTTGCTCACCTAGGCCGGCCGAAACACACTCGTTAACTCCGTTCTCTCATCACAGCCAATTTATTTCCTCACCTCACTCAAGCCGCCGAAGGGCATCATCACCGAGCTGGATTCTCATAGACGGCGTTTTCTGTGGACGGGAGGCACACGCATCACAGGAGGTAAATGCAAAGTTGCGTGGAAGCGAGCTCTTCGCCCCACAAATCTTGGTGGGCTAGGAATTCTCGACCTTCAACGTTTCTCTAGGGCACTCAGAATTAGATGGTTGTGGCAATATTGGACTTCTGACAACAAACCTTGGGCTGGGATGGAGGTACCATGTACAAAGTCAGATCACCGCCTTTTCAATGCTGCCACAAAGATCACAATTGGCAATGGAGCAAAAGCATCATTTTGGCACTCAGCCTGGTGGAATGGAGAATGCCCAAAGGATGTGGCGCCCCTGATTTTTGAAATCAGCAAGAGGAAGAACAGAACGGTACAGCAAGCTTTAACTGAAAACAATTGGGTTAGAGACATTAATCTCTTGAGGCTTCATAGCGCGCAACACTTCAGTCAGTTTTTTCACCTTTGGCAAGGCCTACAGGAGGTGGAACTGAACCCGGAAATTCAGGACCAAATTACATGGAAGCTCACTGCATCTGGGGAGTACACAGCTCGATCGGCATATCTAGCACAATTTATAGGTGCAAATAACACAGATTTCGACAAGTTAATTTGGAGAACTTGGGCACCTCCAACTTGCAAATTCTTTGCATGGCTAGCGATACAAAATCGACTTTGGACAGCTGATCGACTGGCAGCTCGTGATTGGCCCAACCAACAGTATTGTCCCCTCTGCAGAACCACAAATGAATCGGCCATCCACCTTTTCACCCATTGTAGATTCTCAAAACGGATATGGGAAGCGATAAGCTCATGGACCAATGGAAATTTTCCTAGCCATGAAGACTGGGACAACATGGACTCCATGGAGCAGTGGTGGCGCACGGTGGGGACGCCTGCAGGTGTTCCAAGTAAACCAGTGAGATCGCTAATGCTTCTTGTCACTTGGGAACTTTGGAAAGAGCGGAATGCACGAATTTTTGAGCACAAACACAAATCTCCGACGATGCTGATTGCAAAGATCAAGGAGGAGGCTAGACTTTGGTGTAATGCGGGAACCAAGAGTTTGAGGGATTTTTTGCCTTTGGCTTAGGCTGTTTTCTTTGAGGGCCTAAATGCCTCTTTTAGGCCGTTTCTTTTGCTTCTTATTTTAAGTCTGTACAGTTTTTTTTCTCTCCTCTATCAATATATTTGCCTGGCATAATCTTGCCAGCAGTTTTCGAAAAAAAAGTGGCATTGCACATTATAGGTATGCCAATCTTGCTAGATTTCATAACTACAATTTATATTATTATCTCCTATGGCACCATTCATGATATGATCTTTATTCACCATTAGATATAGATTTTCAATTTAATTTAATTGCCCTTGGATTACTTCACATAAATAATTTTTGATATTATCCTTATTCAACAGCAGGTATAATTTTAATTTCTTTGTTCACTAAAATAATAAATTCATTAGGTTACTTCGAGTTTACATGCTAATTATGCTGAAAAATTACGGGGCCATGATCCAAGTAGTTATCAATAAGTTATGTATGGAAAATTAATTATGAAAAATAAACCAACCTCCAATAGTCAAAACTTATGTACATTACTACAAATATTTATTTATCAACTTATAAAGCATGGTAAAATAACCTTAGTTAGCAAACTACATTATTTGTTTGATGAAACTATACTAATACGTATATACGCTACAATAAATTCAACATCTTGAGTGATATGGTGCATGCCGAAACAATTATTTATGCCATTGTAAGACTAAGAGTGTAGCCTAGGACCTAGAATTTAATTTCAATAAAGTAGAACATGAAAATTTAGAATCAATGATAAAAAAAGCACTAGAATTCCAAATTAGCACATGTATAAAGTAATACACCAACTAGATCAAATTTTGAAAGTTTGTTAAACTATAGATCACTGCTGAAACTAAAATTTCCTGTCGGAACAAAACCGATGGAGAAATTCAAAATACCAACAGGAAAATTAGAAATTCAAAATACTGGAAACTAAAAATTTCCTGTCACTACAATAAATTGATTTCCTATCGGTTTCGCGTCCTCGACAAAAGAAGATTGCATAATTTTTCTGTCGGTTGCTCAAAGACCGACAGGAAATTTTTAGTTTCCAGTAGTAGATTTTTATGATATCACATAAAGGGATGAACTAAGAGTTTATATACTTTAAGTTAGTTATGTTTCAATTAAACACATATAGTTGTAGAAAATGATCAATCCTAGAAATTATTAATCATAAAACCGCTACAAAGAAAGATCTAAAACATGTTGTTAGTTCGGTAGACACTACAGTCACCATTGTAAGTAATAACCATTGTATCTGAGCAATTAATAAGCTTCAAATTTAGGGATTTAGGGAAAAGAATCAAAATTGAGAGATTCATGTCATCAAAATAGGCTGCAGTTAAAACCATCATAGTTTAGCAAATGTTTTAGAAAAATGCATATTAGAGGTACATAGAGGTGCTAAGTTAAGAAAAAAGATTGAATAGGCACGAATAATACCTATTTTGTAGAATATCAGTGAAGAGAAAAGATATTTAGTAAAAATATTTTTTTATTAGTTAATGTCTCATAAGATTCTAACCCGTGCGAGAGCACGGGCTGATGAACTAGTGCACGTAACAAAAATAGTGTGGATGTGTCAGCTTGTACTAAATTACCCAATTATATAAAAATGAGGGAAGATAGTTTATTCATATTTGATGAAAATACAAACATCTTGGTTCCTTAGTACCTGTGCACTTCACATGTAGCCTGCTGTGACAGGCTGACAGCAATTTGACTATAGCAACGTGGTCTTTTGGCCCTGCAGGGCCTTAGAAGCCTCCTAGTTATTTACACATCCGCGAGTCAGCTTGGGGTACACCTCCGATTAAGCTTCTTGGTCGTCCTACGCGTAACTCACACGGTGAAAAGAATCGTCTGAATTTGTGATGACCACCAACACCATAGACACAGAGAACCTGTCTATGATACACATACCACACATGGCTACATGAGCCATGTATGCTTAAACACATACCACTGACGGGTTCACACACCTCCGTGACACATTAACTACAGACGGTCTATTAACTATCTTCATAGATTTGCTAAAAAAAACTATCTTCCCAGATGAGCATTCTACTCATGTGTCATTAATCTCATCACAATTGGGCCATATAACTGTCTCTACTTCCACTAATCCCAGATGGGTGCTTTGTCTGTCTATGATATAGTCACATCACAGACCCTTACAAATAGATGCACAAAAGTGCACGTCCTTGAGGAAGTTGAGGTCCATCTATGGTTACATGATCTGACAATGTGGTCGTCGATCTTTGTTTCACATCCTCTATATGGATGTGGTATCGTTGTAGATGTAGATGGTCTCGGCATGCGTGATACGAACTTGAAGTCTGGAGATGTGTTCTGTTTCATTCATGTGTGACGTACTGTTAAGCACTTGGTGTTTTCGCACTTGGAGTCTTCCTCTTTCTTTTTACTAGCCATGTGTGCATTCACGAATATTCATCGGCCATTATTATCTTCCTTCTTTTCCCTTCTCACTAGAATACATCGGACTCTGAGATACCAGTCACAACCAGATTTTTCTAATTCTCCTACTGAGATGGGCTTCTCCTAGTATTTTGGTATTTATAATTTAGTATAAACTTTCTCTACTAATGACTCCTAGTGAGAATTTCTATGTGCTAGAATTAGTGGTAGTGTTTTATTACTACTTAAAAACACTAGGAGAAGCCCAACTATTTAGTAATCCATGTACACACGGACACGAACCTGTCCACAGAAAGTTGAGTTAACAAGAGGGCTATATAGTAGAGAACTATATAATTTTTCTTGGCAAAAATCATAAAGGCATTTTCGTTCTTATGTTATCTTCTCTTGGCAAAGTTTAGCTAACTAGAGGACAATATAATTTTTTTGCCAAAATGGTAACGGCGTTTTCATTCTTATATTATTATCACTAGCACCATATGTAACTTTATCTTTGTCGTGCTTTAATCGAATGATCCGCACTGCCATCTTGCATGCACATATATTATGTCCTGAAAGTATCATTTAACTCCTACGGTGTGTAGTTGTGAGAATTTATTTAATTGTATTTATTAGCCGTAAACAGTGATGGTCTATGCATCTCAATTCTCCTCATATAAATGTCGCGTAGAGCAGTCGCTCTTCACCTCATACCTCAGAAAACTTCCACTGGAAAAAAAAAAACATAGGCATGATGATAATAAGTATAAGAAGCCAGTGTGGCCTAGCAAGGATATTGCAATAGAATAGATATCATAGCAATATCATGTGATATGATCAATATTATATAGAAAACTATAGGAATTGGTGACACCGGGAAAACCAAGCATGCATGCTAGATTCAAAGAGCTGAAGCCACATGTCAGAAGACCCGGAAGACCAACAGGCTACGTGTGTGACCCTATTTCTTCAATTCATGCCACACTATGGTATTCAAGTGCCATGTCCAGAAAATATTTGCACGGTCACCTTCGCTAGCACTAACCTTCTGGGCCTCCTGACTGCGGTGCTAAAGCTGAATGGTCATGGTGTCTGGAGTTGGTCCTGGAGCTGAATGAAAACTTGAAATTGACATCTGACACTTCACCAAACAGTTCTTCTCAATCTGCCATGTTTGAATTATTTTTACTGAAAAATGTCATGAGTTTGAGTGTTGTGTATATTTTTTTTTACTTCTTTTCGGCCGTGATTTCTGCACGCCTGATTTGCTATGTCTTATGTATGCTTAGCTCTAGTGTCGATCATAGCATTTGTTTAACATGTTTGATAAAGCATTAAAAATTTGTTAATGTTAAAAATTGCACAAAAAATAAAATATGGCTAATAGAATTTGATGTACGCAAACACGAGCCAAGTTGAATTTCCCAAATATCCAAAAATTAGAATGAAATTCTGTGATGCATATTTTGTTGACTGTTGGACTATGATCGAGGAACCGAACAAAATTAACCTATTTAAAAAGAGTTGCCGGCCTTAATTTGACTAGCTTTGGCTTAAAAGAATGAAGTAATTCTGAACGTCCTTTTGCATTGGCGCAAACCACAAATATGCCCCATAAGCACAAAATACAATTGATGTGAGGCATACACAATTGCAACACAGGTTCACGAGGTTCACGAGGTGTTACAAATGAGGTTCGCTAATGGGGCATACACAATTGCAACACAGGTTCACGAGGTGTTACAAAGAGTTCTCATAGTGAAAGCTTACTCATCGCCGCTCAAGACTCTGGACCCAATGCACCTTACCGGAGAGCTAGGGCGGGCGCCCAGTTACCTGCCTGTGAGAGGTTCAGAGCACTCCCCGTCAAAGATTTCCTCCTCATCTATCCCATCTGCACGGCCGGCCTCTGAAGTAGTTGCAGAGGGCTGGAGCTGGGAGCTATATGCCACCCGTTGGAGATCAGGGAACATGTACGGAATAAATGAGCAGATCGATTCCCATGGGCCGCAATCTCCTCTACCTGCTGATGGAAGAAGAAATACAAGCAAATGTCCTATTTGAAGAGCAATGGTCTAGAGCTGCAAGCTAGTAAGTCAGTTGTACTAAGAAGAACGAAGCAAGAGCTCCACCACACCCCAAGAAATTGGAGGATTTGATTACCATGTACATGCACATATATTATGTCAAAAATACGCCATTTAACTCCTGCAAGGTAGTTGTGAAAGTTTATCGGCAATCAGTGCACGTAAAGAGTGGTGGCTGCATAAGTCACTACTCATATTTGTCGGGCAGCCTGTATAAATAATTTTAAAAGACAAAACATTTTAGATAGTGGACACCCAAAAAAATTTGTCTGTCTCTGAAAATAGATTTAGAATCTTTTAAATGCTATTTTTAATGATTAATATCTCTGAAAATTATTACCATAATAGTTCACAAAATCTTGGCTTCTATTATATACATGGTATTTGTGAAATCTGCATTGAATTTACTAATAAAAAACTACAATGGTCAATGCGATTGGACGTACGTGTCCTTTATTTCTGCTTAGCTTTCTATCTGTATAAGTACCCAATGTGACTTGAGCCTCACAATTCAGATCAAACTGCAGGAGACAAATAAGAGCAGTCCTAGTTGTAGAAGATAATTTTACAGTGTGTGTGTGGTTTCAGCTTGGCATGGGAGGTGTCAGGAGCTCAATGCACCCCGGAATTCTATGAGACAGTACATGAATTGAACTGTATGCTATAGGATATGAGCACTTCTTGTAGTTAGAGGTAGTGAGGGAGTGGGGAGAAGGGGGTGAAGGCCTCCGGGCCTTAGAAGCCATGTAGGTGTGCATGTGCAGACCAGGGATGGCCATCGTGGTGGAGCTGTTTGTCTATGGTCCTGCAGCTAGCATATCATCCTCAGCGTCAGCATGTCCATGCTGCTCCGCTTCAGCATCCTGCTCCGCTTCAGCTTGGATGAGTCGCTGCCAACATCTACATGAGCCACAAACCCATGCTGCGAGACCTACATGCATCCATGTTTATCCGCAAGAAGCTGTCCAAGGTAGCAGCCATGAACCACGACACAGCATGCTCGACCTACTTGCTAATTTGTACATGACACGTTTCTCGCTGGACCATGCAAGAATCTAATGCAAACATGATCTATCCGATATGCAAAACTCAAACTAATTCAGGCCATGATTATTTCCAAGAGCTTTGAGGTCAGCGGCTGCTAGCTAGATGGCAGGCTTGGAAAATTCCCCATTCTTCTACCACTCTCCCCTTCTCATTGATGCAGAGCAGTCCTCTTTCCCCCAATGCTGGATCCGTTGATCTCAAATGCTTGTTAACTATGAGTGGACGACAAGTGAATAATCAGTAATCAGCATAGGTGGTGGGGGCGCCGCCAGTCCCTCAAAAGCCAAAATGCCTGTCTCTGAAAAAAATGTTTAGTGGTAATCAAAGAAAAATATTTTTAGTAATAACTATTGGCCTCTCGCATATCCATAATATGTAATGTATATATTCCTGTTTACTGGTTATTATACTAGCATGTGTTTCTACACGTGTTGGATTATGTTTTTATATATGGTTTATTGACAATACGAACAGCGCACTCTTGTTCATGGACGCTCCCTCCGGCAGTACTAGTCCGGCTTTGTTCCTTATCTAGATGCTGTCATCACAAAACGCCCGAACCTGTGCCGAGCTCACAACCCTCTCAGATTTTTTTTTTCTCTCCATGGTCCTCAACGTCCCAATCAGCCCTCCACGGCACCAATAACGAGAGGAAGCTGGCCATCGTAAAAGCTGCACATATGTTGCTGGGACCTGGGACGGAGTTTAACAATTATAAGTACAAGGGGCACTATGATTAGCTATCGTTCTAATCATCATAAAAGGCATGATTAGCTATCGTTCTAATCATCATAAAAGGCACAATATCAAAAGCTAACCACTTGTAAATAAATTGCATAAAAACATGTCCCATTAATTAGCTAATACAATTGAATTTCGACCATGTACTAAACAAATAGACTTGGCATGCCCAACAAGCCATGCATGCAACAACGTAAATATAGAAGAAAGATTCATAACAAGAATGTTTTTCCTTATTTAACCAAATTTCTATAATTACTACCTACAAGAAAGTTATTGGTAATCCTAATCATATCTGATCTAATTAGATGGACTCGCAGTATATGTGTTGTTATTGGTTGATAAAACACTAAGTAGATAGAACATACTAATGTTGTCAAGTCTTAATGAAATGAAGAATACGTGAGGTGAAGAATACGTGAGGCTTAGTTAGTTGGAGCACCATAGTTCATAAATGCAATGTTCCATTTCGTTCATATATCTCAGCTATAGATTCTAGACAATTCCCTAAACACTAGTTTTCAAATGTTTTCAAATGAGAAGTTATCAACTATGAAGTTTTAGATATCTTCGAGATATACAATTTTAATATAAAGTTTATCTTCATCCAACTTCATTTGAAAAATCGCCACTATCCATCAGTATAGACCGCCACTACAAATCGACTTTTAGAGGCCACCCTATAGATGCATCCAATGGCCACAACAAATCAATTTGTTTTGACTGCATATGTCAAGAACTGCCTCTAAAGATAGGGGCATTTGTTGCAGAGGTTGCTGAAAATACCAACCACCTTATAATTGCATTTCTAGCGGTGGCACATTTCAGGGAATATTTTAATAGTGGATCGTAGATTGAGTTGCCTCTATTAAAAAAGGAGACACCACTATTAATGATTCTTTTTTACTAGTGACGAGCAGACCGAAAATTTTGACATGCACGAATCAATCGTACCATAAATTATCTGACATCTGTCATTTTTTTTTTTTTTTAGAATCGTAGGTTTCCCCTGCTTTATTATCTGACATCTGTCATCAATTTTGATTTTCTTTTTTTTTTTTTAGAATTGTGTCATTTTTTTGTAGGCTGGTAGGTGGACAATGTAACTCAGAGTCACCGGCCCGTAGATGCAAACTACATGTAAATATATATACCGATCAATACGTATAGCTTACTTCACTTGCAACAAGACTATATAACAACATTTCTGGAGGACGAGGTCAGGAACACAAAAACATCCATTGATATGTCTGTCTTGCTTATTAGGTCATCGTGTCTGATCGGAGTGAGATGTATTGGGAATTATGAAGCTTTGTCCACCACAGGCATGCATACACTTATCCATGTGGAGGCCGCGGGCTGCCGAGGAGAACCAGATGTCACAGTTGTTTGGCATAGGGACATCCTTGGACGTCGTGACAGACGTCGCGATGAACAGCCACCCCCTCTGTTACCAATCTCGAGCAAGGGTAATGCTCGTTGTTCTTCCTGGTGTACTGTGAAAACCCTATATTCCTTCGAACAGTGGGTATATGTACGATCTTTATGGAGCTAATGATATTATAATGTTACTATATTGTGGTACTTTTGTGGCTGGCGCTAATGGTGTGACGTGATGGAACAGAACGATCCAAGGTGCGCCGAATCGAATACATGAGCTCAAGAACTGACCCAGCACCAGATTGTTTCAGTCCATCTGTTGTGTTTGGAACATGCCATTTGTTTCATTTTTTGAATTGTTTTTGTCCTTCTAACATCAGTCACATCCTGTATGCCTCATTTCCTACACATCATTAATAGAATTCGAACTTTGAAACAATTTTACATTTTTAAAAGAAACTCTGTTATGTACTTATGTTTACTGTTTGAGTGTTTGTCTATATGAGGAACCAGCTAAATCATTCTATTTAAACAGAGCTATCGACCTCCTGACTGCTCAGCTTTAAAACTGAGTTCGGCTCACTTACATGGATCAGAAATCGATGGTATCAATAATTTTTTTTTTTTTTTTTTTTCTATGTAATTTGGTTGCCGCACCTTGTAGAGCAATGAACTCTCTGGCACCTTTATGCATGTTTCCCTCAAAAAAAAAATACCATATATGTTAGTAGTGGTTGCATGACAGAGACCTGCAGAGCGCGTTTTATGTGTAATGGATCATTTACATTAGTTTTTTTTAAGGAAGATCATTTACATTAGTAGTGAGCAAAACATAACTGTGGGTGGTTCTTCGGAGTCCAGACACAAGTTTGACTATTATGTTTTATCAAAGAACATGTGTTGATTGTGATAAAAATGCATGATAAAACATGCATAGGTAGTACATTCAAATGACATAGAAATTTACATCGGACTATAAGGAAGTTGGAATTCTAAATCGAATTTTGTCCATCCTCCAAAATCCCTCCTATTTTACTGGTGAAATATGATGAGCCTGTACCACTAGGTATAAATTGGAGAGGACCACACTGATTTGTTCCTTAGTAATAAAAATAAAATATATTATTAGAAATGCATATTTAATTCAAGGGATAGGTCCAGAAGTCTATAAATTGTAATCGTGAACTCCTCCTACCTAAAAGCCATGTAGTCTAACACTTCCTCAGCACTTGTGAGTTTTGGTTACATGTTATTTCCATTCACATGTTCGCACTTCCCAGGACCAATGTGTACAACTAAGCTCAGGATATGGCGTAACAGTTCAGGATTATAGGAGTTGGAGTCATTGGGACCATTGGCACAGTCACTGCTCCGGGTTGATGACACAGTAACACCTGTTCCTTGCCAGTCAGCCTGGCTTCAGGCGGCTGCTGCTACGGATGCAACTGGGCAGCCCCACGTCTGCCAAGCCGCAAAGGCACCACGGGCTGATGCGGCGAGCCTGCAACGGCTACATGATAAATGCGGATAAGATGTGGGTTTTGTTAGGCCACTTTATAGCTGCCCGGGAAACGTATTGAGGGCAACATCGAAAGGCAAGCTCTCACGTCTATCTTGCGCACTCCACCGCTGAGCTGCAAATTGTAAACCAGCATCTCGCTAGCTAGCTTGCTCGTTCGCTATGTGTTACTTTAATTCAGGTCACGCATTGAACATCTAGAGTTGAGCTAGTAGACACACTAGCTGAACAACAAGCACAAAATAAAAAAGAGACACATGCATACACCACGGCTCGGTACCAGCTTGCTCGCGTGCGCTCTAAACAGGCATGCATGCATGGATGAAGTGGAGACATCTCAGAGAGCTAGGAGCCTAGGAGGTAGATTGCCGCTTGTCGGAGATCAGTGAGATAGGTGGTGAGGGAGAACTCATCGCGGCCCGAGTAGTAGAGCACCGCCATGCCAACGCCGGTCATCACCGGGAACATGAGGCTGGTTAAGGCGGCAGTGGCGCCAGTAGTCCAAGTGGTAGCGGCGGCGACAGCACTGGCCATTGGGGAAGCCAATGAGCAGACACCTGCATTTGCACTCGCCTTGGTGATGGCCGGGATGCCAACCCAGTACAGTCCATTGCAGGATGTGGGTTGCCGCTGGGATTATATATGCGGGCTGGACGCTTAGGCCCGCTTTATGTAAGTGGGCTATGTTATGGTCTCATGTGGGTTGGTGGCGAAGACAGCCCAGTAGGCTGGCATGGCAGCCTGCCCCACCTTGGATCCTTAGTTGGCACCCTTCTCGTAGTGTGCTGGTCGCAAATAGGTGTTGTGTAGTACTCCCTCCAGTCCCTTTTATGTGGCGTGAGAGGAGAGTTTGCAGATACCAACGCATTCTGAGAAATATAACCTTCGTATTTACTGTCCCTTGCGATTAACGCTGTGCCATTTCATCCTCTGTATTATTCTTTATTAAAATATAGCATCGAGTGCATAAAACAGCCATGCATGCAAGCATCGCTCCTTGTTTTTACTAGCACAGTAATGATTAGTCCCCTCGGTACTTCAGCTCACGCCAGTTATTGTGGCCAAACCAAAAAACGCTTGCACGCTACATAAAAGGGACAAGAGGGAGTAGCTGTTAGGGGAGCCGGGAGCGGTGTTTTTCCTTTCTTTTTCTGTTACTCATTCAGTTTTAAAAGGTGTGGCTAGCTTTGTTCGCGTTTGCTATCCTCCTCATGGAAAACATGCTCAGTTGAGTGTGCTTGTGAAAAAAAAAATGAGGGAGGCTCCCGTATGTAGCAGCTGTCGTGCTCTCATCAACGCCCCTGCATGGTGCCCGGCCTGTTGCACCGCTGGAAGCCACAGGTGCACTTCCTAATGTCCAGGCCACAAAAGAACAGGAGTTTTTGTAAGGACGATTGGGTAGTGGGGACATAGTTGAATTGCGGACAGTAGTTGGATTGTGTAGATTTTACGGCTAATATGTGTGATTGGCCACCATCATCTCCACTTTGCTTTCACCCTCCTGCCCTTGTTACAGGCGCTGCTACCTCTTCCGATAGGCTACTGACAATGTTCACCATTGCTGGTTCGTAATCCCCGTACACTGCCAGTTCTTGTTGCCATTTGTGAAAACGAGCCTTGATAACCAATGTTATCACTGTCAGCTCAAAAGTGGGCTTGATAGTACACCATCACTGCTGGTGAATGATCTGGTAGTGATGTGTCCTATCCATCGCCTTTTTAATAGAACCAGTGATGAAAATATATACCTGCCGGTTTTAATAGAACTGGCACTGAAATTAGCATTGTTGAAAATAATTTCTGTAGTAGTGTAAGCTACATTGTAACGTTTGGTCACGTTTGCTGGTAACTATTAGATGTACTAGATGGAACGGTTAATTAGCCAGCTAGATCGAACTTCCAACTCTGTTTATAAATTTGCAGACAGAACTTCACATATGAGCGTTCTACCCGTTTATCATTAATCTCATCACAAATGGGCCACCACCATTCTACCCATTCTACCCTTCTATCATTAATCTCATCACAAATAGGCCATATAATAACCATCTTTACTTCGAGTAATCAGATGGGCCGGGTGCTCTGTCTGATATGGTCAATCACGAACCCTTACGCACAGATGCACAAAATGACAACGACATTTTCATTACGAGAAGCTCCATCTGTGATTACGGATCTGGCATAGTGGTCGTCAATCTTTTTGTGTCACGTCCTCTATGGATCTGGTGTCATTGTAGATGTAGATGGCGTTGGCATGATGCACTTCGAGTTTACCTTTCAACTCATTCATCCGTGATGTATTATTAAGCACTTGTGTAGTCTTCCTTCTAAGTTTTTACTAGCCGTGTGTGCATTCACGAATATTCATCAGCCATTATTACCTTTCCTTTCTTCTTTTTTTACAATTTAATTAATTACTAAATAAATTAATAAATTTAAGAAAAATAAAAAATAAAATACCGGCATCCCCCTAATCACGGGAGGGGTCGCACGCCGCAGCAGCCGGGGGAGGAGAGTTTCTCGCGCCATCCCGAACTCCGTGAGACGAAAAAAAGATCCCGAACTCCTCACACGCCATAGCCACCGGCAGGTGAAATCCCGCATGCAGGTTTCCCCAATCTCGCGCCCGACCTTCCTCGTGCAGGAAAAGTCGTCCGCGCAAAAAAATTGCATCTTGCTTGCCGTTAATTTTAGCAGCCTTCAACAACACCACCAGGGAAAGATTTTCGCATGCATCAACCAAATCTTAAAAAGATTTTTAATATTCAAACCTTCCATATTTACCATATTTTTTTATAAAATAAAAATTTAATCAATACTATTACCTCCTAGGAGGTAACAGATGATCATGACCATTGGATCGGAATGAATGGACTGTCCACAGTTATTTTAGAGTACCACAGCAAAAGTCAAGTTGAGCTAACAAAAGGACTATATAACTTTTCAGCAAAATAATAGCGACATTTTTTTTAGACAAGGAATAGCGACATTTTCATTCTTATATATGTTACCGTCACTAGGCAAAGTTGAGCTAAGCTAACAAGAGGACAATAATTTTTTTTTGGCAAAATGATATTGGTATTTAATTTTTATGTTATCATCACTAGCACCATCTCTAACTTCATCTTTCTCATGCTTTAATCAAATGATCCGCACTGTCATCTTGCTCCATCGCTAAATTATATTGGGAGAATCTTGCTTGCTGATTACAATGTACATGCACATATATTATGTTTTGAAAGTACTCATAGTGTAGTTGTGAAAATTTATTTGCATTGAGTAGCCATAAAAATGATGGTCTATGCACCTCGATTCTCCTCATTATATTATATAAATATCATAGAGCAGTCACTCTTCACCTCATGTCTCCTCATTAACTGTGACCTATTCGAGGCAGTTGGCCTGCCCGCCTCGGCTAAGCCGTTTTGCCCAGTAAACACATGATGATAGTAAGTATAGGAAACTACTTTGGCCTAGCAAGGGTATTGCAATATAGAATAGATAGCATAGCAATATCATGCGATATGATCAATATTATACGGAAACTATATATAGGAATTGGTGACACTAGGAAAACCAAGCATGCATGCATGCTAGTTTGAAAGAGCTCAAGTCACATCTCAGAAGACCAGGAAGACCAAAAAGAGCCGTGTGACCCTATTCCGTCATGCCACATTATGGTATTCAAGTGCCATGCCGACAAGCTCTTTGCGTCACCTTCGCTGGCACAATGGTGTTAAGCTGGTCTCTGGGGTTGGTCCTGCTGGAGCTTGAAAACATGAATGGCAACCCAGCTACCTGCTGTCACCCTACCCCCCGCCCCAAGGTCTTATTTAGCTGCACATGAATACACCCTAATCTACGTGGATTGAGAGGGATTGAAGTTGAATTTAGTTCAAATTACACTTCGCGATCCTATCCACTCCAACCCACGTGGATTGGAGTGAATATGTGCATGTGCAGCCAAACAAAGCCCAAATGGTTTTTTTTCTCATACTTCATGTGAACGGCCTCTGAAGTAGTCATGCAGAGTGCTGGAGCTTGGGAGGTACCATCTGTTGGAGATCATGGGCATGTACGGAATAAGTGAGCACACCGAGTTCCATGGGCTACAATCTCATCCACCTGCTCCATTTTTGGCGTCACCTTGCTGATGGAAGGAGAAATGCAAGTGTCCTTTTTGAAGAGCAATGATCTGGAACTGCAAGCTTCCAAGTCAGTTGTAGTAAGAAGAATGAAGAAAGAACTCCACCACACCCTAAGAAATTGGAGGATTTGATTACGGTGTACACGCACAAATATATATTGTGCCAAAAATATATCATTTAACTCCTGCAAGGTAGTTGTGAAAATTTATTTGCAATCAGTACCCGTAAACAGTGATGGCTGCATAACTCACTACTCATATTTATGCGACACACTCCAAATAATTTTATAAGCCGCAAAAAAAGACTCCAAATAATTTTATAAGACTAAACATTTTACAGGACACTTAAAAAATTTGTCCGTCTCTGAGAATAGTTTTAGAATATTTTAAATAATATTTTTAATGACTAATTGCACATCCAGATGATGTTTTAGAAGAATTGCCGATCCCTTTCTCTGAAAATTATTACCATAATAGTGCACAAAAAATTGGTGTGTATAAAATCTACATTGAATTTAAACATTATGATAGTCAATGTGGTTGGGAGTGTCCTTTATTTCTGCTTAGCTTGTCCATTTGTATAAGTAGCCAATGTGACTTGAGCCTCACAATTCAGATCAGACTGCAGGAGCAACTAAGAGCAGTCCTAGTTGTAGAAGATAGTTTTACAGCGAGTGTGGTTTCAGCTTGGCATGGAAGGCGTCAGGAGCACAGTAGACCACAGGATTTGAGGACACAGTACACGGGTGGGAACAGCATGCTATAGGATAAGAGCTAGCACTCCTGGTAGGTAGAGCCAATGAGGGACTGAAGAGAAGGGCGTGCAGGCCTCCGGGCCTTTGAAGCGATGTGGCTGGGCATGTGCAGGCCAGGAATGGTCATCGTGGTGGTGCTGCTCGTCTATGGTCCTCTGGCTAGCGTATCTTCTTCAGCGTCAATCTGCCCATGCTGCTCTCGACCGTCTATGGCACAAACCCATACGATTGCATCCATGTTTATCCGCAAGAAGCTGTCCAAACTGGCCATGAACCACGCCACGGCATGCTTGACCTAATTGCTAATTTGTATGTACGTGACACGTTTCTCGCTGCATGCAAGAATCTAATGCAAACACGAACAATCCGATATGCAAAACTCAAAACTAATTCAAGTCATGATTATTTCCAAGAGCTTTGAGGTCAGCGGCTGCTAGCTAGCTAGATGGCCAGCTTGGACAATTCCCCATTCTACCACTCTCCCGTCTCATTGGTGCAGAGCAACTCTCTTGCCCCCAATGCTGGATCCGTTGATCTCGAATGCTTGTGAACTATGAGTCGACAAGTGAATGAATCAGTGGCCATCATGGTAAGCATGGATGGTGAGTTTTGGTGAGTTTTTTGTAACACAGTGATGGAGAAGCATGCGGTAGGGTCTGGCCCTCCTCTGTCTCCTCTGCAGTAAGACGGTGTGCGCACTAGAACAGAACAAGCCTTTAGTCCCGGTGCTCAAGGGCCTTTAGTCCCGGGTGCGGAGCCGGGACTAAGGTTTCGGGACTAAATGTCCCACCTTTAGTCCCGGTTCCGTGGCCCGGGACTAAAGGTCCACCTTTAGTACCGGTTGGTAACACCAACCGGGACTAAAGGGTGTGCCAGGGTGCGCCACCTGGCCGTCCCTTTTAGTCCCGGTTGGTGTTACCAACCGGGACTAAAGAGCTTTTTCTTTTTTCTTTTCTTTTTCCTTTTCTTTTTTCTTTTCTTTTCTTTTGGTTTTTCCTTTCTGGTTTACAATTGTATTATTATTATTTTCGAATGCGTATTGTTCGCTGCTTGTTTATGTAGACGCGCACCTATAATTTATAATTTAGATCATTACATATAAATAAATTACATAACACTATTTATATATTATACATATCTATAGATCTATGATATAAAATTTACATGTCTCCGTCACGGATAAAGTATTTACAACCTAATTGTTCTCCGCCACTCAAGCATCATACAAATGATCATCTTGGTTTGGTTTGAGTGGCTCATCGGGGTTGAAGAAGTACTCGCCGGGATTTAGGACTTGGTCGTTAAGAAATCCAGCGATTGTCTCCTCAATTCCTTTTAGGCGGACTTCAGTCAACACCTTCTCCCTCAACCACGTCTCCTATAGTAATCATTAAAGAAAAAGTTATAGATATGTATAAGATTTATTAAATAGCAATAAATAATTGAAATGAACTTATTATATATACATGTTACATACTTTTGCGTGCTCAAGATTTGATCTTTTTTCATAGACATTTAGAAATTCGCAGACATAGTATCCGCATAAATTTTTGCCCTGTGGCTGCCGTAGAATCCACTGATGTAGGATAGGCTTCGAAAGTGGCGCTTTTAAATCTGGGCGGTGTTTACGCACGAACCAAGCCCAAACCCTAGCAATAAAAAACGATCATTATTAATTATCTATTATAGAGTTAAAGAGCTGAAAGTAATATTTAGAGATCGAAGTTACCCTTGGATAATATCTATCATTCCTTGGTAATCTTCCAGTGGTTTTCTCAACGAGTCATAGATTATCAATTGAGATTGCCGAGATCAATCATAATTAGTATCCAATGAAAGCTGCATTTGTGTGTAGGCAAAATAATTATTTATCTTCACACCGATCTCATCAATTGGGTTAATAGAATATACGTACACACGATAATGATACTTACTTAAAGTTATAGGGAAAGAGTATATATCTTTTATCCTTTTGATTGATCAAATACCTCCGTAGATTTCTCTCCGTTTGAACTCTCCATATGGCATGCGGAGTTTTGGGGTCTTTGAATACAACATAAGGATCTATAAATCCAACCTCCTTGTCATTTCTAGCTCGAGGTCCCTCATCATGTTTCTGCATATGTATAGCCGGTTTACGTAATTAGTTATACATATACATGATAAGTTACAGTGACATTATTAAAAAAAAGAATCACTTACGCACGAAGCGGTGATTAGAGCTTTGTCCGGGCGTCCATGTGGCATAGCTGGTGTAGCTCATTAAATTGAACATAAATAACATCATCACCACGGAAGTAATGATGGTTTCTAATTCGGACGCAAATATAGTCATCTGCTCTTACGCCACACGCATCGAGTACCACTTGTTTAGCAAGTACATCTGCGTGCCAAGTTTCTTTGAAGGCCGCGGGGGTTGCAATGACTCTTGCCATATTCATATGTCTTCTGATAATGATCAATTTCTTTTGCACTTTCAATTGCTGCCCCAGCTATCATTTGGGATAAGGTAAGACCGGTGTCCTCAAAAAAGTATCAAGATCCTCATAGTTCAAACATGGAGGTAATTGCTGGTCTAGCACGTCGATGTTTGAACCATATTGATTCCCAACGACTAGCGGGGGGCACCGATTGCTTTGATTGTTCTCCGAGCTGTGCTACACCCCTTGCGTGCTCTTTTCCCTTTCTTCTCTTCTTCTAGGGATTTGGTTATAGTGCGCTCATAGTCGGATAAAGATGACGATGCTTTTCGAGCTGCACGTCTCTTTTTTTTTGTTGAGCCTCAACCCTTTGCCGTAGATCTTCGGCTTTAGCAAGAGGTAGGGCTTCTCGGGGGTTCCGCTTAGATTCTCTTTCATCCTTAAGTCTCTTGAAGAAATCGTCCCACATTTGACTTTACCGAAGCTTCTATTTCTGCACCGGTCTTCTCATAGGATAGCTTCTTAGGAATGACGGGTTGTTTCTTCTCGAGGGCTTTCTTTTTTGGGCTGCGGGGCGGCCGACACATTTGATCGTGTGGCCAGCCTCTTCTTCAATGGTGGGTCCACCGGTTTCGGCGCTGGAGCCACGTGTGGGAGATGGCGGCGGCCCGGTGGGGGGGTTGGAGCCCGGCGTGGAGGCGAGGGGCAGCCGGTGTCGGTGTTGGAGCCCGAGGAGGCGGCGTTTGAGCCCGAGGTGGCGGGGTTGGAGCCCGAGGAGGCGGCGTTGGAGCACGTGGTGGCGGGGTTTGAGCTCGAGGTGGTGGTGTTGCAGCTCGAGGTGGTGGCGTTGCAGCCCGAGGCGGCGGCGGCGTTGCGGCTGAGGCGATGCGGCCGTGTCTTGCCTTTGCCTCATCATCACCCGCAAAGACTATGACATGTTGGTGACCACACGTGAAACCAAAGAGGTATATGAGTAAACCGCTAACTAAGGGAATGCAAAATAAAGTTAGTGATTAAATGTATCGTCAAGTTTCATCCGCACCTAGGGTTCGGTTCATGACGAGGAGGTGGTGGTAGACTACTAGGTGATGCCCCAGGAATAATGATGTAGCGCTTGCGCCAACAAATGAAAGCCTTCTCTCGCTTGTCCTAGAGTCTTCTCTCCATCACCTCCTTCTATCTCAAGCTGCGTATTTTCGAAGTCTTTGACAACTCTATCCACCGAGACACTAGCATATCTAGCTGGAACTATCGCCCCATGGATTCTTGGTATTTTCGTAGGGGTCGATATGAGTTACAACACCGACAAAGAACCATGACCGTGGCAGCCCCCTGTGGAATATGCAGCTCACATGTTGTCTTAGCTTCGATGGCGTCATCCACCGGAAAGCGCAGCCCAGCGTCGTCTTGAATAGTTGGCACCTCCGTGGAAGCGCAACTGCTTTTCAACCGGCCGGGGGGCTAATGTTGACTCAGGGCTCGATGTAGTTTGCCTTTGCATAGAACTTATCGCTTCCTGCACTTGCCTTTTGATTTCCTCGTTCATTCTCTCTTCAAGTGCTTTCTCTCGCTGTATCGCTTCACGAGCTGCTGCTTGTGACTCCATCACCATTACCTCCAACCTACGCAATTGCTCTGCCTCCTCTTCCTTCTTTCTTTGGCGGCTTCTATAAGTGGGTCTATCTTGAGGGAAGCCATGCTCCCACGATATCTCCCCATAGCCTCTTGTTCGCCCACCGTGCTCGGCCGGTCTCCGGGCGTATGTCAGCTCATCCTTCTCTCTATTTGGCTGCCAGGCACCACTTTCAACTAATCCTCGGGCATAGGCCATTCTCTGTCCCACTCTCTGCGGCTTCTCGCCGTACCGCGACCTTTCCGGTCTCTAGGTCCGGGGTTCCCCCATGACCGAAGAACCAATACTTGGCGCTCGGGCCGGTCTGCGGTGATTCAGTTCCATCCCCTTGTCAACAATCTTACATTTCCAGCTTACGCCACTTGGGAATAGCGATCCGGTAGCCACCTGAACCCAAGTGATGGTGGTATTGCTTGTGTCTAGCATTTTCCGATTACGGATCATCTGTGCGACCCTCATCGAGTTCTTGAACCCGTATTTAACTCATCCCAAAAGGCCTCAACTTGGCGTAGGCCTTGTTGGTGAAATCCGTGTCGATTATTTGCAACAAAAAGTCTTGTGTGCGTTTCTTCTTCCAAGCCTGAAATTGTTTGGCCATCTTACGCATAGCCCAGATTTGAACCTTCTCCTTCAAAGCTTCATCCTGTATCGAGCGTGAAATGTTGAAGGATATCTAGCCAAAGCAATTCCTTGTCACGATCCGAGACATAACTAATAGCGGGGTTATCCTTCCGTTGCCTCCATTCTCGAAAGCACCGATCGGGAGCCCGTCCCTCACTAGGTATCCACAAAGTGAGCAACAAATTTCTTTGCATGTTCCCCAAGTACTTGGCCTGTACCCTCGTCGAATTCCGACACAATGTACCGACCCTCCAACGGCTTCTTCGGGCCTCGCACTTTTCTACCACTCCCGGTAGTTGTCGCTGATCCGAGGGGCTACACAAACAAGTATAAACATATTAATACAAAAGTCATTCTTTTTAATTTCGTGTATATACATATAGACTAGATTATAGATAGACCTCATCGATTGATTGTCTCCCACAAGTTCTTCATAATCGGTAAAGTACTGACTCCCATCATCTATTTGTTCATTTTCATCACCTTCGACTTGAGTTTTTTTGATTGCCGGGCGCTGTTGATTAGGTCCATCATCGCATCATCCATGTTATCATTCGGATCGGCCATTTCTGCAAAAGTTGTTAATTATAAGATGTTAGAATTCAATTTGTCATGTAGCGCGACAAGAGAAAGTTAATAAAGTTAAATAAAAGTACCATTAATAAAGTTACTTTACATAAAGTTACATAATAAAGTCACATGACATGAGAAAGTTAATAAAGTAAAATAAAAGTACCATTAATAAAGTTACTTGACATAAAGTTACATAATAAAGTCATATGACATGAGAAAGTTAATAAAGTTAAATAAAAAGTACCATTAATAAAGTTACTTTACATAAAGTTACATAATAAAGTCATATGACATGAGAAAGTTAATAAAGTAAAATAAAAGTACCATTAATAAAGTTACTTGACATAAAGTTACATAATAAAGTCATATGACATGAGAAAGTTAATAAAGTTAAATAAAAGTACCATTAATAAAATTACTTTACATAAAGTTACATAATAAAGTCACATGACATGAGAAAGTTAATAAAGTAAAATAAAAGTACCATTAATAAAGTTACTTGACATAAAGTTACATAATAAAGTCATATGACATGAGAAAGTTAATAAAGTTAAATAAAAGTACCAATAATAAAGTTATTTAACATAAAGTTACATAATAAAGTCACATGACATGAGAAAGTTAATAAAGTTAAATAAAATTACCATTAATAAAGTTACTTTACATAAAGTTACATAATAAAGTCACATGACATGAGAAAGTTAATAAAGTAAAATAAAAGTACCATTAATAAAGTTAATTATATTATTCGCCGCTAATAATGTGGTGTCAAGTTACTAAACATAATTACATTATAAGTTACTATTAATACAATTAATTATATTATAAGTTATAATATTAATGTGGTGTCAAATTACTAAACATAATTACATTATAAGTTACTATCATTAAAGTTAATTATATTATAAGTTATACTAATAATGTTACGTCCGGCCGTCGCTAGGTCACTAAGTCGATAAGTCACTAAGTCGTCACTAGGTTATCGCGTCTTGTTCGACCGGGACGCCGCTTGGTCGTCGATAAGTCGCTAAATCGCAAAGTCGCCGCTAGGTCGCCGTGTCTTGTTAGTCCGGTTAGCCGCTAGGTTCGTCCGGCCGTAAGCTAGGTCGTCGTTAGGTTCGTCCTGGTAGCCGCTAGGTCGTAAACAGTTCGTCCGGTTAGTCGCTAGGTCATCGCTTAGTTAGTCCGGGGCATTCGCTAATTCATCGATAGATCGCCGCTAAGTCGTTAGGGTTTCAAATAAGCACACTACACTGTTCGTGCTCGCTAAGTCGTTAGGGTTTCGAATAGGCACACTACACCGTTAAAGCTCGCTAAGTCATTAGAGTTTTGAATAAAATTACGGCCGTTCGTGCTCTCCTTCTCGCGCCAAGTCCTGCATGCAGATGCTCTCGGCTCGATGGCCGGCCACAACACACATACAACACAGCGGCTCGACGGCCGTCCACAAACAGACATCCGCGGCTCGACGGCCAACGCAACACACACATACAACACATGCAGCTAGCGCTCACCGTCTTGCGCGCGCTTGAAGGACGGCAAGGCGGCGCTCCCCCGCTGCTGCAGTCGGCCGGAGAAGGGCCGGCGGCGGCGACACTTGTCCCCAGTCGGAGAGGAGAGGTAGGCCGGGCTGGCCGAGAAGAGAGGCGGCCGGTGGGCCTCTGCCCGGCTCCCACTCGCGCGAGGCCGGCGGCGGGCTCCCGGGACTGCAGGCCGGGCGCGGGCGGATGTACCGACGGTGCTCGCTGCTGCCGACGGAGACCTCGCGGACTTGCGGCGCGCCGGACGCTGGACGGGCGCCATGGGACTACTGCGGCGCTAGCGCGGGCCCGGACTTAACGGCGAAGGGAGCGGGTTCGCCGGAGAGCGCCCGGGACGGCGGATTGCCCCTCCGGCGAGGCGGAGGCGGAGGCGGACGACGAGGCGGAGGACGAGGGGAGGACGAGGCGGAGGCTCGGGGATGAGGACGTCGACGAGGCGGCGGAGGCGGTTCGCTCGGGGACGAGTGGTGGCGGCGGCAGCGCTCCTCCGGAGGAAGGCGCGCGTGGGCCTACGCCGGAGAAGAAGAAGGCAACGGCGGCGGCGCTCCCGGGCTCGGGTCGAGGGCGACGACGGCGGGTAGCGGCGGGCTAGGGGCAACGAGGATCCGGAGGAGGAAGACGACTGTTTTGGCTTAAATAACCCGGGCACCTTTAGTCTCGGTGCACATTACTAACCGGGACTAAAGACCCTTTAGTCCCTTGTTGGTATTGTACTCGGGACTAAAGCTTCATTTGGCCCCTGCTGTTTATATTACGGTTTCTTATTTTCTTATCTTGACAATAATTAGATTAGTTTTATTAATTGCATAATAAATAAAAGAATAGGTATTAATTTGTTAAAAAATAACAGTTGTATTTCGTTTTGTCTAATTGCTTTCATAATAAATTTTGGAATATGAAATCTTTCCATCCTTTACAATACCAAACTTAAATATAAAAAATAATTAGTATTTTGTTAATGCAAAAATATATTGGTTAATTTAAATATCTTAAAGTAGGTGTTTTTAACAGGAAATTTGTTTGTGCATTATTTAAACGTAAATTTTATTCATTTATCATCATTAATCTCTAAAATCGGGCTACACGTGATATCCACCATTACATCGGATTATTTTTGAAATATTTTTCTTATTCTTATTTATTTATGCTTACAATAATTAGATTAATTTTATTAATTGCATAGTACATAAAATATTAGGTATTAATTTGTTAAAAAATAATATTTTCATTTCTTTTTGTCTAATTGCTTTCATAATAAATTTAGGAACATAAAATCTTTCCATCCCTTATAATAATTAGATTAATTTTGTTAATTGCATAATAAATAAAAGAATAGGTAATAATTTGTTAAAAAATAACAGTTTTATTTCTTATAATAGCAATGCAATAGTCACCATTACATCTTATGTTACAAGTGTCACATACACATACTCTAATACACTCTATTTATTAGGCGGGCACAGTGGTGATCTTCTTTTTTGACGTATGTTCCTTGGTCATGATCTTGGCGTAACCATGGAGTGTCCTCGGCATTTATCACGATGCTCGGATCTTTAGTCACATTAAAAGGCGTGATTCGGTCATCCCTTTCATAATCTTCTGAAATATCGACTTGTCATCAATTCCCACAATGTTTCTTTTCCCCGAGAGAACTATATGGCGTTTTGGCTCATTCGTTGATTTGTTGTTATTTTTCCCTCTCTTACGTTTTTGTAGACATGTCTTTCACATAGAATACCTGATTCACATCAGCAGCAAGGGACGAATGGTTCACCTTTGTATCCAACATTATTGAGGTCCACTTGTTGTCATTCCATAGTCTTTGTCAATTGTTACCCCGCCTCCGGTATTCTTGACCCATTGACACCGGAACAAAGGGACTTTAAAATTAGGTGTGTAGTCTAGTTCCCAAATCTCCTCTATGCGGCCATAATATGTTTGTCTATTTCCATTCGGCCTCGGTGGCGTCTACACGAACCCCAATTGTTTTTGGTTTGTGCTTTTTTTTATCTTGGCCTAGGGTGTAAAATGTATTTCCATTTATTTCGTACCCTTTGTACATGAGGATATGCCATGATGGTTGTCTAGCCAACAAATATAGTTGCTCATCAATCTGGTCATTGCCCCGACATTCTTTTCGTAACCAATCACCGAAAGTGTCCATGTCTTGACGCATAAGCCAAGCTTCATTCTTCTCTCGAACTGGGATCGTAGAAAGTCCTTGTGTTTCTTGACATACGGCTCCACCACGGATGAGTTTTGAAGAACGTGTAGTGTGCTTTATTGAAACAATCGTCCCCCATACCGATGTAGGTTTTCTTTCCAATCGTTCCCTTTCCGCTCAGTCTCCCCTCGTGTCGTGATTCAGGAATACCAATTGGGTCAAGTTCGAGAATGAATTCAACACGAACTCAATGACCTCCTCTGTCCCATAGCCCTCTGCGATGCTTCCTTACGGCCGAGCACGCTGGTGGACATATTTCTTTAGGACTCCCATGAATCTCTCGAAAGGAAACATATTATGCAGAATACAGGACCAAGAATATTGATCTCCTTGACCAGATGAACTAGGAGGTGTGTCATGATATCAAAGAAGGATGGAGGGAATACTAACTCAAAGCTGACAAGACATTGAACCACATCATTACAGAGAGCAGCAAGTTCCATTGGATTGATTGCCTTCGAGAAATTGCATTGAGGAATGCACATAGCTTAACGGTGGCCGGGCGTACATGTGGAGGTAGAATTCCTCTTAATGCAACCGGAAGCAATTGCGTCATAAGCACATGGCGGTCATGTGACTTTAAGTGCAGAAATTTCTTCTCGGGCACATTTATTATACCTTTTATATTAGAGGAGAATCCAGATGGAACCTTGATGCTGTTTAAGCATTCAAACATGATTTCTTTCTCTTCATTGCTAAGAGTGTAGCTAGCAGGTCTTAAATATTGGCGTCCATCATCTGTCTTCTCTGGATGCGGGTTGTCTCGCTCTTCCATATGCTTTTGCAAGTCTTGTCGTGCTTCAAGTGAATCCTTAGGCTTCCCATACACACCCATGAATCCTAGAAGGTTCACACAAAGATTCTTTGTCAGGTGCATGACATCGATCGCATTACGGACCTCTAGGACTTGCCAATACGGTAGCTCCTAAAATATTGACTTCTTCTTCCACATGGGTGCATGACCCGCTGCATCTTTTGGAACTGGTTGGCTGCCCTGTCCCTTACCAAAAATTACTTTCACATCCTTAACCATCTCAAATACATCTTCTCCAGTTACATTTGCGAGGCTTGAGTCGGTGGTCCGCCTTACCTTTAAAATGCTTGCCTTTCTTTCTAACCGGGTGACTCACGTAAAGAAATCGACGATACCCAAGGTACACGATCTTTCTACATTTTTTTCAAATATATACTATCAAGATCATCAAAACAGTGTGTGCATGCATTATATCCCTTGTTTGACTGCCTGAAAGATTACTTAGAGCAGGCCAATCATTGATTGTCACAAACAACGGTGCTCGCAGTCGAAGTGTTCTGTTTGTACTCATCCCACATACGAACACCTGTTTCGCTCCATAAAAGTAGAAGTTTTTCAATCAATGGCCTTAGATACACATCAATGTCATTTCCCTGGTTGCTTCGGCCCTTGGATGAGCACCGGCATCATAATGAACTTTCGCTTCATGCATAACCATGGAGGAAAGTTGTAGATACATAGTGTAACAGGGCCAAGTGCTATGACCACTGCTCGCTCACCAAAAGGATTCATACCGTCCGTGCCAGAGTGAACCTCAAGTTTCTTGCGTCTTTTTATGAACTCTGAAAACCCCTATCTATTGCTCTCCACTTTGAGACCCATCCGCGGGGTGTCTTAACATGTTATCTACCTTACGGTCTTCTTTGTGCCATCGCAACAACATTGCATGGTCCTTGTTTCTGAAAAGACGTTTCAGACTAGGTATTATAGGAGCATACCACATAACCTTTGCGAGGGATTTTCTTCCTAGGACGTTCTTCCCCCTCAACATCGCCAGGGGTCATCTCGTCGATCTTATACCGTGATGCTTTACATACGGGGCATTCCTCTAAATTCTCGTAGTCCTTGCCACGGTATAGGATGCGTCGTTAGGACATGCATGTATCTTCCGGATTTCTAATCCCAATGGACGTACGACTTGTTTTGCTTCGTGCGTAGTGGTGGGCAACTCATTAGGGTTCGGAAGTATCTTTTTTGGATCTTCAAGAATTGTCCAAATGCCTTATCGGATACACCATTATGTGCCTTCCATTTCAACAACTCCAGGTGTTGTACCCAATTTTTTTTTGCCCATCTTGGGCGGATGGGTATAATAATTTCTTGTGATCTTCTAGCATGCGATCAAACTTTGCCTTCTCCTTTTCACTTTCACATTCTTTACATTGCATCACGAATGGCATCACCAAGAGCATCACCTTCACCAGGGAGCACCTCCCTCTTCTTCAGCTTCTCCCATTCTTTGTATCATCGAAGCCACCGAATTGAGCAATAAGGTCGTCGGGCTCAGGTTGTTCTTGTTCTTCTTCACATTCTTCCATAATTATCCCGGTTTCTCCATGCTTGGTCCAACAAATATAGTTTGGCATGAAACCCGACTTCAACAAATGTGAGTGAATATTTCTAGAGCTAGAATATTCCTTCAAATTCTGACACAAAGCACATGGGCAACGTATGAATCCATCCCGCTTGTTTTCCTCGGCCACTCTTAAGAAATAATGTACACCATCAATGAATTCTTTGGAGCAAATGATCGGCATTGTACATCCAACCACGTGTCATTGTGCTGCATTGCAACATAAAATATAATAAGTTTCTAATTTTTACTACAGAAATAAAAGTAACAAATAACCTAAAATTCTCTATTTCTAATTTTTCTCAACAAGCAAAATTAAAAAAAACACTAAAGTTCTCTATTTCTCTAAATAATCAAGAAATTTGGTAGGCATACTAGTTATAATTAACTAATTAACCCGGTCACAAATTGCAAATCAATGTATGATAAGTTTCTAATTTTTTATAAAGAAATATAAGTAATAAATAACCTAAAATTCTCTATTTCTTCATTTTCTAAACAAGCAAAATTAAAAAGCACCAAAGTTATCTATTTCTCTAAATAATCAAGAAATTTGGTAGGCATACTAGTTATAATTAACTAATTAACCCGGTCATAAATTGCAAATTAAAGTATTATAACCTAAAATTCTCTATTTCTATTTTTTCTAAACAAGCAAAACTAAAAAACACCAAAGTTATTTATTTTTCTAACTAATCATGAAATGTGGCATGCATACTAGTTTAAATTAACTAATAAACCCGATCACAAATTCCAAAAATAAAGTATTCGAAGTAACTAACTAACACATAACCTAAAATTCTCTATTCTTATTTTTCCTAAACAAAATTTATATTCATACTTAGTTACAATTAAATAATCCTTCAAATGTATTATTTATACTTAGTTATAATTAACTAATTAACCAAATCACAAATTATAAACTAAAGTATTATCAAATGTTATTTTTTAAAAAACTAATTATAATGACAAACCATAAATTTAGTATTTTTCTAACTAAACCAAAACATATGGTAGACATAATAGTAATAAATGGTGTATACTAATTTTTAGGGTCTTAATTGTAGTTATCTACATTAAAATATTTAAACGATGAAGTGATTGGAGTTTAAAATAGTGTAGAAATCAAAAAATAAAAACCACATGTATAACACCACAAAATGAGATAACCTGTAGCTAAAACTTGAGAAGATGAAGTTAGTAACCTCTAAATAAATAAATGACGGCGTAGAAGTGATGAAATGAATCAATAGCCGGAGATGTGAGCACAAATCAATCAAGAACACATGAAGAACATGAAGAACAAAGAAGAAAGTGAGCTCGGGCAGCTCGGCCGGGGGGAGGAAGAAGGATTCAAATATGGGGGGGATTTAATCCCGGTCCCTAACACAAACCGGGACTAAAGTCCCATCTTTAGTCCCGGCTGGTGTCACAGACCGGGACAAAACCTTTAGTCCCGGTTGGTGTTATCAACCGGGACTAAAGATGGACCTGACCTTTAGTCCCGGTTGGTAACACCAACTGGGACTAAAAGTCCCCCCAGATGTCGACACACCATAGCCGTTGGGCTGGGGACTTTTAGTCCCGGTTGGTGTTACCAACCGGGACTAAAGGTCTTTTTAGTCCCGGACGCCAATTTTTCGGGTGCTATTGCTCAATTTGCCCAAGTGACCAAAGGCCTGTTCTGTAGTAGTGGCGGCGGCTCGCTGCAGTAGTGCTCGGAGCTGGAGTTTGCATGTGAGAGGGTTACGTGAAGGCATAACCTCAGTTACCAAAATACCCTCTATAATATAAATTATATTTAATAAATAATGTTTTTTCAATAAGTTAGTTAGAAAATAGAAAAACATGAAAGTACCTAAAGGTGCTATGGTACTTTTGCAACCATTATAAAATGTCTCAATTGATATACTATAGAAGTTTTGTGGTACACTCACTAATCATGTGTACATGATACATAGTTCTATTAACTGTGAAAGACCATAGAATCACAAACCAGTAGTGTGCATAATCTTTTTGCTTCTATTCATAGTACATGACAATGTTGACTCCTGCACTTAATGTATTAGTACAGAAACACTAGCATAGTCAGTAATTATATACTCATAAATGCAGAGTTCCATTTCTATCGTAAATATATATATCTGAGTTCCCCTAGAGTCTAAATATATTCCCCTCGACACTAGGTCTTTTTTCCCAAATAGATATGTTTTCATCCTCTTTCACAAGTTTTCATATTTTCAAAGACATGAAGCAAATGACAGTTGCTATGGAAATGGGTGGCATCAGGAGGACTAAATGCATGTGTCATTTTCTGCTGCAATCTCATCAGCCAAGACCAGATAGACCAGTCTTCACTCCAGACCTGTGGTCTGGAGTGAAGACCACCGCTAATGACGACTATAGGTCGCCCACGAACACCATCTGCCATACTGGCAGGAACGAACAGACAGCCCCCCAGTACCAACCCCAGGGTACACTGCCCGGGTGTAGGCCAATGTTTGTTTGTAATGGAGGGGATATGTTCTTACTTAAGGAGGTCGCTTGGTAACATGTGGGAATTAGCTTGGCTCTTTTTTTCTTTTGACAACTCTAGAAGGGACAGGGCCCCTAAAGTAAAATTAATTAAATGAGTAAAGTACAGAGTTACTAAGGAGCTCAAGAAACAAAGAAAAAGACAAAAATGATAAAATTTGAAAGAAGCATTGCAACCAGTTTTCAAATGAAAAAGTTACCAACTATAAAGTTTTAGATCTCTTCGAGACATACAATTTTAATATAAAATTTGTCTTTATCGAACTTCATTTGAAAAACCACCACTAGAATTTCATTTTTAAAGACCACCTCTACAAATCGATTTTTAGAGGCCAGTCTAGATCCATCCTCCACAAAGAAACAAATTCGTAGATTGAGTTGTCTCTTAAAAAAGAGGTGCCACTACTAATGGTTATTTAGTACTGGTGATGAGCAGATCGGAGAAAGATGTGTTAACTGTCAACCTTAATTAGGGATAATCTCTAGCTACTAGCATGTGGGATCCACATGCTCGAGTTGATCGTATCATAGACTATATATCTGTCATCTGTCACCAATTTTTAGTTTTTTTTAGAATTGTGTCATCGCGCAGTTTGTTCCTAGGCTGGTAGGTGAACAATGTAACTCAAAGTCACCCGTAGATGCAAATTACATGTACATATATATACCTATCAATAGCATATATAGCTTACTTCACTTGCAACAAGACTATATAACAACATTTCTAGAGGACGAGGTCACCAACTCAAAAACATCCATTGATATGTCATTGTCTTGGTTAGATCATCGTGTCCGATCAGAGTGAGATGCATTGGGAATTATTAAGCTTTGTCCACCGTAGGCATGCATACACTTATCCATGTAGAGGTCGCTGGCCTTCGAGGTGAAGCAGATGTCACAGTCGTCTGGCACAGTGACATCTTTGGACGGCGCGACGGACACCACCCCTCTGTTACCAATCTCGAGCATAAAGGGACTGCTCTGTTTTCTTCCTGGTGTACAGTGAAAATCCTATAATCTTCGGGCAGGTGTATGTAAGATCTTTATGGGACTAATAATGATCTTATAATGTTATTATATTGTGGTACTAATGCATACATTTAACTAAAAAAACATAATTTTTTAATCCTACTTCATCTTCCCCACTAGAATGTACTAGACTTTGAGTAATCAAGGGTCTGTAATCATCGTTTCATCCTGAAATTATATTTTATTCTCAATTCGTTGCCCAAACGGGAAGGGATGGCCTCAAAATGAGCATGTGGATATATTTTACACAGCACGGAAGACAGTTCCATGTCAAGATCAACAACATATACATGTAACTTCAAGATGAAATCCAGAAATCGATCAAGAGAGGCAGATGTCTTAATGTATTTGTCTGAAAGGACGCAAGCCACTTAAGGATGCCCACCTCTTAATTGATTTACAAAAGCGGATAGGACCACCACCTCTGTAAATGGTTCATGAACAGAGATCATTTGATAGAAGTGGTTAGCCTACATGCCTCTGTATATCGAGGGCACTTGCTTGTAGAAGTACTTTGGATGATAGTAGTGGGTTTTAGCCTTTAAGATATATGTATATGTATTTATTATGGGATGCTTCCATTCTTATAATAATCAGGGAGTGTTGTATGCATAATTTGTACATAATTTGTATTACCATATAATATGTCCTAGTAAAATTCCAGTTCATTCAAAAAAAATATAATATGTCCTAAAATTACTTTGATACCTTATATTTGAGGATGGAGGAATTAGCATGCTTTACCAGAAAAATTGGCACGATTATAAGAGCACAAAACTTATGTTGTAGTAAAATCATAAATAATAAATGCATGAGATACGTTGTGCCACATCCAAATGGAGCGGCCCACTCTCTGGCTCCTTTTATACTTGCAAGTAATCGAGTCCCACGTTTATTAGATCCTCCCGAGTCCTCACACCTTGTCACCAGTTTGATCTTTCTCATCATGGGAGTTAAGCTAAGTCCCCACTGTATCGTTGACCGCAGTGGTAGCCATGATATGGGAGTGGATGGCACCAGGATCACTCGTGATGGAGGAATTAAACCACAATTTTTATCACGCGGAAACGAGAGGACAAACACACTCTGCGCACCTCAGCTGTTCAGTCATTTGCGTGCACCAGTGGCATTTTGTCATTCACTAGTGCCATGCCGTTCACTCAAGTGGCATGTCATTCAGATCCTCATGCGGCACATCGCATCAGGCAGCGCCATGCATCACCACGATCCTCTCCTCTAGAGTCCGTAGGCAGCTGGACACGATTGGGGCTGGTCATAGTCTCGAGCCTTGCAGTGCATGCATTGGGTTCACCATTCACCAAGTCATCGTAGTTTCTGGCCACAAGGGCAGGCGGCATGCAAAGAGATGGCGAACAGATTCAGTCTATTGAGAAATCACTTGCCGGTCTATTGAGAAATCACTTGCCGTTTGCTGAGGTAGTGAATTGAGATGATGCATCCGTACTTTTGCTGCCTCTGAAATGATATGTTAGCCCATGTTAAATGTACTTATGAAATGAAAGTCAGCAGTATTACATTATTTACATCTTCTCAATGGGTTATTAGACATACTTTTGGGTTCAATTGGTTGATGCATATTGCTGAAAAATGGTTTTAGAACAGGATGCACCTCATCATAATTGGAGGTTCAATATATATACACAAGGTGCATCCAATATATCATCATGTTTCAAATAAAGAACACATGATTTCAAAGAAAATGGACACTATAGCAGTTGCACACACTAATAAATAGGTCAGAGTAAAATGAAGAATAATAAATGCACGAGATATGTTATGCTTAATCAAAACTGATTGCTCTAGCCAGCTCTGGTTCCTTTATACATATATATGCAGCCGAACCCCATGTTTATTTGAGCCCCTGAAGCCTCTCACAGCTTATTATCAATTTGGTTCTTCTATCATTTTTTATTTGTTTCCCTTCCACAAGAAGTTTAATTTTCAAAAGAATTTCTATATATATATATATATATATATATATATATATATATATATATATATATATATCCCATAGTAATTTCACAACTGTGCTAGCTATCAGATTGGGAGGCAACGGGATCACTAATTTAGATCAGTACTTGTTGTGTTCTGGCACAAGACGATTCTCTAGCTGTGTTCACACCGGTCGGTAATGGAGTGACCAATGTCATGTCGGTGGTCAGACGACGATAATGAGACAGAACACCAAGTTTGGTGCACAACAGCACAAGTAGCACAGACCATGACAGTGCCAGACTGCCAGCATATTGTCACCTGCAGCCTTAGTTATATTATTCTTGTTCAATGGGCATGATTTTCCATTTAATCATCTATTCACAGTAGTAATGTAGAACTGTCGTGGGCATCTTAAATTGTGTGTACATAGGTGGCTTCCATCCTGTCATATTCTACAAATCTCAGGTTCAGAACCAGGCCTTCCTAGTTTCCATAAGTCAGGGCACATGGCAGAGCATGCCTTGCCTACATCGGTCATGCATATGAGCCCCATCATCAGTTTTGGCTGATTCGTATAGCAACTTAAGATTAGGTTGTCCACATTTTTTAGATAATGGATAGAAAACTATCCGGCTTCATCTACCCGTGGGTAGAATCAGGCCAAAAGAGTACAACGATTAAAAATAAAGGAAAGAAAAAAGATGAAAGAAATACATCCCCATCAAGGAGCTCGGGTAGTCCTATCTAGCTTGCACCGAGATATCAACTCCTAGAATAAATACTCCACTAGAGTAAGATCATCAACGTCAAGACGAAGCCGCCAAACACAAACAGACCTAATGAAGGTACTGTAAATCTTAGACACCGACCACCATTGAAGATGGATGCTTCTTCCTCGGCAACAACCCGAAACACTTGGTGCAGAAGCCACCAAACACCGGGCTGTTACGCCATCAAACACCACCTTGACAAGCTCATCGGATGGACGGTGAAGAGACATCCGGCCTTGAGGAGCAATAACCCGACGACGAGCCAACACACGGCCTGAACCAGGCTAGGTTTTCACCCGGTTGTTGAACGTCCCACCATCGTAGCAGCCCAACAAGGTGAGCAGCACCAACAGTCTACCGCCCGCCCGGCCCGGTGTATGCCAAGCAAAGTTTTCACCCTAGCTGCAACCAGATGACGTAGATCCCACCGCACGCTTGCGGCCGGCCGCCGCCATCCGCAACGGGGAGGAGCGGGGAGGTTGGGGCCAAAGCCAGATCCGGGACCCATAGGTCTGATCCGCCGAACCCCGGCCTGCCCCCATCACCGGAGACCCGATCCGCCATGGACGGAATCATGGTCGCCAACGATCCACCACCGTCGCCGACCATGGACGAGGAGCGGGCAGGGGCAGACGGAGGGAAGGAACGCCGCCGCCGCCCAGCCGCCCTGCGCCCCTTGGACCGTCGCGTGCGTCACGCCACATCCGGCCATGTCCTCCGGGCGCCGCCCGATCGAGAAGATCCCATGGCTTCCACCCGAAGACCTCGCCGCCACCATCATCGACGGCGCGGGCTTCCCAGCCATCCCCTCCGGTGGTGGCGAGGGAAGAATTACGATGGGGAGGACCGACGGCTGGGGAGTTGCCACCGCCCGAGTCGCCCTTGTGGGACGTGTGAGTGGCAACCGCGATGGTTTGACAAACCGACCATTAGACATGGCAGAGGGAGGGTTAATTACTTTCATGTCACTTGTGGACACCTCTAACACTCATCCCATCTATCCTATACTTAATTTCTCTACTACCTCCTCAGTTTTACTGATGTGATACTATAACAAATGAGTATGAAAATGAATCCCTATGAACATCCATTGAGACTGGCCTGGGGCTAGCTTAATAACGTTGGCCAGCGACACGATGGGATTTAATGACCGCCTCAATTTGTAGAGGCTGAAAACTAGAGGCATGCATCCCAAGTTCCCAACCACCTCTAAAGTAAAATTAGGTAGCTGTGACACATGGTTCATGAGGTTTTGCGCATGGGGTTGAAGTCTACATGATGTAGTTCTTAGAGTTCATATATATTGTATATAGTTCCCTAAAAAACAGAGTTCATACATATAGTTAAAGTTTACTCAGTGCCATCAGAGGCCACAAAGATGGAAAAGATGAGGAAATCTTCGGGGCAGGTGCTCTGAAGTAGTCACATAGCTCTAGAGCATTACACCAAAACATGCAATCATCATTACGGGAGCATCATTGTGGGTTGTGCTGGAGTTGACAGTGACTACTTATCATGCTGCACCTAGCACTTCCATGGGGCAGTGCTGCTAGGGGTACCACGACATTCTCTCTCTTAGTGTTAGCTAGATTTGGCCTAGGGTCGGAGGCGGCTAGTGCCAATGGCACCGGAGCCCTGGTATCTCACCACACAACTGTGCTGCTACCCACGAACCCAAGGAATGGTCCAAGGATGAGCTTGAACTCGCGGCCTCGGCGCAATGGCTTCTACTCCTTTGGCTCCGAGGACCGTTATGGCGGCTCTACCACTGCTTCCAGGCCACCCCTAACAGTCTTCAGTTTGGTGTGCTCCAATCTCGATTTAGACCCAGCATTGAGGAACTACCTAAGGAACTCCAGCTATGTGTGGGTGCAGTAGCCGTGGTGTTTAGATGATTCTGGTATGACAATTGCAATGCCATGACGGTCGCCTCCATGCATGACGTTGTCCCCTCATGCAGCTGTCGTGCTTGGCTGCCGCAGGCAGCAGACGCGCATTGCCAGTTCACCGGGCAGACAGAACATCGACGCCCAACTCCAGCCTATCTAATCCGAATAACCTGTCGGTTCCACACCGTGAGACCAGCATCTCCCTATGATCTGGGTTGGAATTATCAGTTGAACTCGCTTGCCTTCTTCTATTTTATTGCTGAAGAAGTGTGAAACGTAAATGGTAAATGAGCGTGTGTACAACTACCACTAGGTATATATGAGAGAGCTCTACACGCGGATTTGGTCCGTAGTAATAAATAAAATAAATTGTAGAAAATGCATATTTAATGCATGGGAGAGGAATAGGTCCAGACCTGTATAAACTGTAACCGTGAACTGCTACTAGCCATGTTTGCTCAGCACTTGTGAGCTTTCGTACACATATTATTTCCAATCACAGGTTCCACGTCGTCCAATGTGTATAGTTAATTCCGGATATGGCGTTGCTATGCAGCCAGAGTATAGGAGTAGGAGTCATTGGGACAATTTGTGAGGTTGTAGTGCTTGTGAAACATGCTATAGGAGTTGGAGGAGCAGGCAAGGATGATCAGAACACTAGCAGCTTCTTTGTGTTGTGCTTCACAATTCTCCATACCATGCTGAGACGACTGAAGCATTTCTCCACACAGAGACTCCCTGGTGCCAGTACGCAGCTCCCAGCTGGCATCCAATTGCGATGGCTCGGGGCTGCCATGGCTACCTTGGTAGTTGCTGTGGTACTGCAGCACGTCGTCGACGGGAAGAAATGAGCAGAACTAGAAAAGGTGAAAAAAGGGTGACGGAATTTCAGCAACAATTAAGGTTGGATAACTGGCAGCAGTTTGTGTTCTAAATTTTATGAATATCGGTGTAAGTAGATCGATTTCAGGTTACTTAAGAAATAATCTGATTTATTTAACGAATTTCTATAATTATTTATTAAGGCCTCATCACGGCTGGTGTTTACCCTTGTTGCTGAAAATCGACCCCCTGATAATGAGGTTATGACTACGGTAGTAAGTCAATATCGATGATGATAAATTAACAAATCGCCAGCTTTAGGAACCAACCGATGCTGAAAATTAAATTTAAAAACAAAAAAGTTATTGACAATATGGCGAGGCCATGCCAACGTGCTAGCAACCACGTCAGGGAGAGGGGGTGTTGACTGTGGAGGCCTCCAAAACCCGTGCTGGTGGGTGTGATGACACCTGTGGGGCTTCTAAGCACCACACCAGCTTGTGCTCTCGTTGGGCATCTGATCACCCGTGCTAGGGAGCGATCACACCCATGCCATCAGGCCGCTGAGCCCTGATGTCGCGTCGTGGCCGTGCAGTCAGGATGCCGAGACTACTGATTTGAGAATGATGCCATGCCACCTAGACTCCGCTGCCATGTATATAAGACCCCACCAACATGCCGGGGAGGATGTTGCACTAGTCACAGCTAGGCTGTTGAGACCCCGCCATCATGCAAGAGGCATTGGTGCTGGTAGGGGCCGACATTGGGCCATGGATAAGCCCCATCTCTGGGTCCATAGGCGGCCACACCGTGGGTGTCCTCGCTGGGCCACTGAGCGCTTGCCACCACGCCAGGGTAGTTCCTGGGCTGGCCATGAAGCCCTCTCCGCCTCCTAGAGCTGGCTGCTTGGCAGAGTCCACATGCGGGTGAGTGGGGCCTACATGTTGGGGGAAAATTCCTGCCCCAACCTCCGCTCCGAGGTAGCAGAAAAAATTCACTGTCTCATATATCCAGCAGTAGCTTCACTTTCGGGGAAGAGGAACCTCTGTTCAGGCTTTGTCGTGGAGCTATAGTTTTTCAGGATGGCCAAGGACCGCCTCCGCCAAAGATGGACAGGTTCACTGCTGGTTTTAAACCGAAACAAATCACTGATATGTTACCCTAATGGTTTTCCGGCCGAGCCCAAAACCCATCAAGCTTTAAAAATGCAGCCCGGCCCATGGCAAGGCAAGGGAAGATGTCCATAGTAGGGAAGAAAAAATAGCGGTTAGAGCTATCCGAACTGCCCCTAAATTTGAAGACTTGTTTGTTAGACATAAACTGTCTCACCTATAAAGAGGGGGACTCGGGACTGTTGTGGGTGGTTGAGAGTTTAATGAGAGCATTTACTATTCGGGCACTGTATCCGAGATTCATTGACCTAATCCGTTGGTGAGAGAGAGGCATTGGTGGGACTCGGGCTTGGGCGGAGGTGTAACCTTCAACCTAGCAGGGGACCTCCGCACATTCCCCGGCCTCCAGGTCTCTTAAGTGCGGCTCTTCTCGCCAACACTACATGTCAGCCACTCTGAGGTAGCAGAAAGGGCTGTGTCAGCCAGCAGTGTTTCACGGCCTGTTCAGCTTTGCATGCAGCTATAGTTTTCACCACAGCTGAAAATCATTTTCACTTCTGGTTTAATTCAAAACGAATAGTGATATGTTACCTCTAATGGTTTTAATTAAAATGGTCTTTGAAAAGAAACAACTGTTTCTGTAGTATGGCATATAATGGTTGTTAGGCTATGAAGTAAATGTGATGACTTGTTTGTTAGACATAAACTTCCTAAAAGAGATGATGGCTATTGTGTATATTTCTTATGTATTTTCCAGGACAGTTGGACAATTTTCTTTTCCTTTGTGTTTCATTAATATGGTAATTTATAGGCTTTGGGAACAAATTTTGTGATTCCTTTAATTAGTCATCAACTAAAATAATATATTGATTACTATGCACTATCACACTATATGTTGACATAGGCTTGCTCAAACTTTTCTAACATTGAGCATCAATATTAAATTTTACATAGATTGATTAAAAAATTATTGGCATTATTGTATTTATCTCAGAAGTATCTTTATAATATACATCTCCCTAGATTTAATGAACTATGCTTTACTAGCATTTATATTTGTGATAGGAGGAAGCAGTTGTGAGAAGTTATTATTTGCGTGCATTTAGTACCCCTCCTGGGATGTGTTTGCATATCTCCATTTGCCCTCTATATATTCAAATCCATGCTCAAAGGCACATCCATGAGGACGATGAGGATGAGTAGCATGGGGTAGTAGGATTATTGTGCATGTATGTGGAATCAAAGGCATATTAATGCACTATAAGAAATGTGTTTTGACGTATTTAGTATGATAATATCACTATATTATCTATTTTATGACATTATGTTTTAGGCACCTTGATTTAGTGTCAATAAAAAGTTGTATGTCACAAAAACATCATATAACTATTCTAATTTCATCCAATGATGATATTTGCTACATCACAGAGATATTTTCCATGTCATAAACCCTAATTTGCAAATGCCATGAATCCATTAGAGTTTGTGAATCAAAATAATTTTTTGTTCTGTTTAAACAATGATGTCCACGGCATGTTCCCTGCCCATGTGGTCTAGTGGGTCCATATGCTTTTTTTTATTTTCATTTTTACCAATATATTTTAGCTCATGTTGTATTTCACGTCCCATATTGTTAAATGTGCTTTTTATTTTACATTAAAAATAAACAAATAATTGATATAATATTCAGATTTAAAAAATATTGAGCTGCCCATTGTAAAATACAAAACAACAATATTATTTGTAAAATGAAAGGCAACGTGGGTTAATCATTAAGCTACAAACCCTTTTTTAAGCTACAAACTTTTTTTGTTGTAGTTGCTGCTGTTCATCTTATTATATATTGTTCTTTGTGCTGAAAGCTACCGGACTTGTTTTTTCCCTTTTCATTTTTTCACCGCACCATTCATCTCGGGCCTTTGCTTCTCCTGGCCGATCTGCTAGCTGGCTTCCCTATTTTTTCTCCTGGCCGATCTGGCCAATCGGGCCTTTGATGAAAGCAGCCACATATGTCTGTCAGCAAAAATAGGATTTAGAGGCATCATGGAAAACCAAATTTGGTGACCTGAGATGACGATCGACCATTTGTATGTTCTGAAAAGAAGGAATTGATTACCATGTAGGAGCACATGAAACTTCTTTAGATAAAGGAATCCCTGACTGCAGAAAATCATTCTATAGATGGTAGCTGTGATAAATCTTTTACATTTAGTACCTATAAACAGTGATGAAGTGAACACATAACCTCAATTCCTCTGTTTATGATGTATGCACATCCAAGGGAAATCCCCATTAGTTCATCTCAGATCACAACAAACGAGTATTATAAAAAAAAAAAACTAGCAACACCATTATGATCGATTTTTGCTGCAACAGAAACCATTTCCTGAGACGGTCAAAACAGAATTTTTTTTCACACGGACATAGCAAACATTGCTGCCAAAAAAGGCGTTTCCAGAGGTGCACACTAGTTGCATGTGAATAAAATTAGTGTGTTATCAATAAATGCATGTGAGCGGAGCTCATCTAGTGTGTAGGAATTAGGATTTCGTCGATGCTTGTAGCTGGCATCGTGTTCCTCCAGGCCTAGCTTTCAATTTTAGATTGATTCCTTAGTTGCAAGTATAGACAAATTTGATCTATCTAAAACAGTGCTAGGGCATCAAGCTTTTGATCTGAGAGGTTTGATTGATCTGAGAGGTTTGATTGATTACACCCTATTAGATCTGCGAGCTTATTATATATTTATTTTATATCTTGATACACTTTTACCTTCCACAAATCATTGACTCCCAATGATTGCCTATCTTAGAGTACGAATTGGTCCTACAGCGTCAGGTAGAGTGAGCACTGGAAATAGAGTGGCTAGGATTATTGGAATATGACAATGGTGCTAGTTATCGGAGGAGGAGGCACATGCATTAATCGAGAACCAATCGTTCAAGTGCCATCAGCGTTATGGTGCAGAAATTCCAGCATCGGTTGGCATAGAGCTGGAACACATCCTAATTGTACCATTGGAGTGTGCACAAGAACAGCTCCACGATGCATACAGTTGGTCATAGACTATACAAGGCTTGATGGTCTCAGCTACCAACATAGGTACAATTAAAAAATATATCTAATTTCCTAAAAAAATATCTAAGGGTTCCATAAAGAGCCTTTTTTACGTATGTACCATTAAAAAGATAGTAATCTCGCTGAAGACACTAAAATGTTCGATCTATCAGCAGTATCTAAGTTTGAAGAAATTTTCTCTCATTCCATCTATTTACAACGTTAACAATGTGTAACGTGAGTGCAAAATTAAGGACTTAAATGTCCATGAGTGTCACATGACAAAGTGAAAAAATTGTGTTTCTCTTGTGCCACTCGCAGACCCAGCTTCTAGGTCGACAGCCACACGTTACACACCATAAGAACTGCAAGGACAATCTATCTTTCAGTTGTGCAGCTCTGCATGCAAAATTCACAACCCAAGTTTCAGAGTTCTGCTAGGAATTAACCACGGGGAGCTAGGCCAGGAGATGATAGAGCTGGCTGACCTTGTAGAAGACAACGGCGATGAAGTTGGGCCACCGGTTCCTGGACTTGTCGTGCCAGGAGGTGAGCATGTCCATGAGCTGCGCCGAGTTGTCCTTGCATGTCCGTTCGGCGAGTACGGCGACGTGACGACGTACCTGTCACGGCTCGAGGCTGCCTGGTCGGAGGCGCTGGGCGAGCTCCTCCGGGACGTGGCGGCGCGGGGCCGGCCCGTCTGGGCGGTGGTCTACGACGTGTTCCTGCCGTGGGCGCAGGGCATAGCGCGCGGCGGCACGGCGCCAGCGCCGCGGCCTTCTTCACGCAGCCGTGCGCCGTCAACGTCGCGTACGGCCACGTCTGGTCCCGCCGGCCGACCGTGCCGGTGGATGCTGGGTCCGTGCTCCGGCTCCCTGGCCTGCCGGCGCTAGAGCCGGATGGACTACCGTGGTTCCTCAACGTCGGGACCGGCCCGTACCCGGCCTACTTCGAGCTGTTGATCCGCCAGTTCCAGGGGCTGGAGCAAGCTAGCTACCGACGACGTGCTTGTCAACTCGTTCTATGAGCTGGAGCCCGAGGTGAGCTGCGTGCTTGTTCGTCATTCGTCCTTATCAGTGGCATGCGTACTAGTACAGGAGTTCATGTGTAGCCGTAGATGCAAGCATGCTTCCTAGTTCCAAACACAGATATCGTTTTTAGATGTATCTTTCAGTTGCTAGTGTGGTGCCCACGCATCTAGATAAACCATCAGTAAAACCCGTCAGGATCATTTCGTTTTCACAACTTGCACATCACGACTACACGACGCACTCGCACCTACACGACGCAGTCTAGCAACCAGGATTGCGGTTGCTGCTATGCAGACAAACTTGTTGAAGGCGAGATAACCCTCCGATCCGTCTTTATCTTTGACAAAATCGTCCAGAACGCCACAATATGGTTGCCGGAAATAGAAATGCCATCGTGGGGACATCATGGCGAAGCAATGAGATGAGACATTGACGCGCAGGACGATCAAAGGCCTGACATGTCATGCGCGCGTGCGTGCCTGCCGCAGTGCAGTGCCATGTGTGTCGCGACGACGACGCTTCAAGCAAGCGCAGCCGCAGCCAGGCGTGTGGATTGCTGTGGAGGACTGGTGGTGTGGTGGCTGCTCTGCCCCGGCACCACGGGCGGAATCGTTATGGGAATGGAGGTGTCGCCGGCGGAATTGTTATGCGTTGAACTAGAAGCTAAGGTTTACAAGTGGCACAAAAGAAATGCAATTTTTTCACTTTGCCATTTGATACATGGGCATTTAAGTCCTTTTGTACCTATGTTACACACCGTTAGCGCTGCAAAGAGACGGAATGGCTTGAGAGAGATAATTTTTTAAACTTGGACACCGTTGATAGATCGAACATTTTAATGTGTGTTCAGTGAGATTACCATCTTTCTTAATGGCATACATGTAAAAGACTCTTCCATGAACACCTTGGTGACACTTATGTTGACTGCTGGCCTGAAGATGCTATAAAAAAGTACGTGTCGAATGCATCGAAGATTCCAAACTTGAACTCAGAATTGTCCATTGTAAATTACTCTATGAACTACAGAATAGTACCAGTGCATTGTATATATAATTAAGTCTTGTAAATAAAATAAATATTATTTAGTGTGCTAATAGATCGTTTGTAAATGAAATGTTTCAAATAAACAGCCTAGAATCCCAGCCATGGCACTTGGATGCCGATCCATGGCTTGAGCAGAATATGGTGTGTCGTGCCTTGTGGGGCACATCCATTGTTCTGTCCAGCATCCGCCATCCGAAATCTGAAATAATCTTCATGTTGGGTACAATCGATCATCACCTATGCACAAGTCAATAATGATCAGATTTATGTGTGCATATGGAAGCACCATGACCATAGTCACAAATTAGTTCCTGGTATGAAGGGTACGAGTGTTGACACAAAATGTGACGCACTGTGCCGCACACACTGCAAGCCGGAAAAGCGTGGCTTCAATCGGGTGCCCGGACGGTTCGGAGATCCGGAAGCGTGCCAGTCAATTTAACCTGAAAACTGACAAGGGATAAAGATTGTTAAATACATAATCGGAACATGTCGGGTGAGACCAGACAGTTCCGTATATACGGCCCTGAAGCCACTTACGACGACACACAGCTATAGGAGCTGTCTGCCAATCATGCACATGATTCATTCGGCTAATTTAAAGGCAAAATACATAAAGCATTGATTACCGAGTGCGCATGCATGAGAAGACATGTTTGAGCAAGTTAAAAATAATCATGAGTTGAAAGCGTAACCAAGCTCGGCAGTCCTGCCGACTCGGGGTCCATGAAGTAGGAACGAACAAGCTATTACGAGTAAACCCATCAAGAACTTGTATCCGCCGCACGACACTCAATCCCATCAAGATTCAGACGCTTCTAACGTGTTAGAACCCGCAACATGTAACAATCTAGATTGATCTTATTCGGCTACATAAGCATATGATCTATTTATCACGATGACATGAGAATGAATACACCAAAGAGCAAATAGATATAAAAGAAAATAGAGAGCCGAAACTAACCAATCTAGATTGGGCAAAAAGTGTTACAAATAAATAAAACATGCAACACGTGATAACTTAATGAATCTATTAGATCTTGCCAAATCTAATAGAGCCGATAACTATCTTGCTTCGCTATGCTATCAAACGGACACCTGCCGCACGGCCATCTAGTCGAGATAAACAAAGCATAAGCAAAGACTTCTTGATCGTCAAGCAGACGCCTGCCGCACGGCCATCCAGTCGAGACAAGCAGGATTACTTGCATCAATATCTAAATCCACCGCATGATACTAGACATGTTAGCAAGGTTGCCGGTACTTACGGAGGTCGACGGATCGATGGCTCCTCTCGAAGAACTCGACGACACGACAAAGGACTCGAAAACTTGGCACGGGGCGGTTGTATTGATTTGATTGTGTATATCCTTTACAATGGTCGAGGGCTTATATTTATACCCTGACATAACATGAATCCTAAGAGATTACGATTACACAATATATTAAAGGTAACTCAAAAGTATGGCGACTCTCGGCTCTAATCCTCTTTTGGAGTCCTCGATTATCACGTTCCTTGCCTTCTATTCGGCTTTACGCTCGCCACCTTTTACTTCCCGAACGGAGTCACCGCCTCAAGGATAGCCGACCGCCGCGAATGTTTGCCGAATCGCCCGAGTCGGCCAACCGCATGTACACTTGCCGAATTGCCCAGAGTCAGCCGAATGGATGCTTGCCGAATGTTCCTAAATACTTGCCTCTTGCGAGTCTACCACGCACTGGCCCACCTGTCATCCTTTCGGCCTTTACCAAAATCCAGTGTTAACACATGCCCCCTCAATTTCGGGATAAAAGTGATTTTATTCCGATATTGACCACAAATTCTTCTCTCATTTAGGTCAACACTGTTCAAACTCGCAGCCGCCGCTCGAAACCAGAGTTCTCTGATCCAGATTCAAATCTTCTTCAAATTTTCAATGGCGACCCAGGATGCAGTTCCAGAGGTAATTCTTGCTTTCCCTCGTGTGTTCGGCAACTTTCAAACCGATCTTTTGCTTCTTTTTGATCCATTTCCTCTGGTTGCGTCATTCTTTGAAGGAATATAAGGATGAGATTTTGATTCCATACACGGCGATCCCCGATTCTTATTTTCTTGGCCCGATGGGGGATTCTAATCCGATTGAATTTGTTGAGAAGGAAACCTTGAGGATCCCCTTCAAATCTGGAGTTACTCCGTCGAATCAGTGGCCGAATACCTTCAAAACTTGGCAGTTCCCCCCAATTACTGGATGGCGAAATTGGTATCGGAGGATCTTGAACAAGAGCAACAATCCTTTGGGATTCTCAAGATATCCAAAGACCTTTGGAACTATCTTTATCAGAGACACCTCGGAATGACTCCCTCTTGATAGCAGCCACCCATTTCTGGTCCGATGCCGCCAATGCCTTCATATTTGGCCATGGCCCAATGTCTTTTACTTTGGCAGATATTTTCATGATGACCGGCCTCAATGTGACAGCACCAGTGTGCCCCTCTAAGTGCGAACAACAAAGAAACTGAAAAAGCGGTCAAGTCGGGAGGTGGATGGACAAAATACATCCAAACCTACATGTCACCGGTGTTTGTAGATGACAAAAGTATAAGGCTTTCATGAATATGTGGTTGAGCAGAATCATATTTTGTGGCAAATCCAATGAGCCAACCCTGAATCACATGGTGATGGCCGAGGAATTGGCTGCAGGTACCTTGATCCCCTTGGACAAATATCTTTGGGGGCTGTCTATCACATGATGCGTCAGATTACTGTCCAGATGCGCAATCATGGAGAAATTCATTGTGTGAATGGTCCCTGGTAGTTTGTTCAAATGTGGCTGCAATTGTACATGCATTAAATAGTTTCTGTGGACCTTTATGATCTGGACTTTGTTGACACCTCTTAATGTTATCTCTAGTAACGGCGCTAATAATACTTGTGGGCATAGCATCGCTACTAGAACGTCAAGTTGTCATCCCCAGCAATAACACCAAGAGGTATGGTATTAAATCATACCACCATTTAGAATATAGAAATAGGCCTTGTTTAGATGGAGGTTGGAAAAAGAGTGTAAAGTCCTGTAGCACTTCGTTTGTTTGTGGTAAATATTGTCCAATTGTGGCCCAACTAGGCTCAAAAGATTCGTCTCGTGATTTACAACCCAACTATGTAATTAGTTATTTTTTATTTATATTTAATGCTATTTACATGTGGGAAACAATTTGTGAGAGGAGAGAGATTGGAAAGTTCTGTAGCACTTCGTTTGTTTGTGGTAAATATTGTCCAATCATGGCTCAACTAGGCTCAAAAGATTCGTCTCGTGATTTACAACCCAACTGTGTAATTAGTTATTTTTTTATTTATATTTAATACTATTTATATGCGGAAAACAATTGATGTGAGGAGAGAGAGTGGAAAAACTTGCATGTAACTAAACAAGGCCCACGGTATCATAAAGCGCACGGATCAAATACCATTGTAGCATTTTACCCGTAGTATTACCAGGTTGTCATTTATATTTTACCACTGGGAAACAATGGCTAAAGACATTGATAATTCACCATCATGTATCTACTAACTAGTATACCAACTAGACCTAAGCAAGGGTAAGTGATAAATGATAAGAGTTATTCATAATATCACACACGAGGAGAATCCAATAATATATAGTCAGCTAACTTGAGAGGACTAAGGGAGAGTTCAAGGTTCCTATGTACTTCTCTACTACTCGGGTTCTATTCTAGTTGACACTAGAATGTAACGAATGCATGAGTAAGTATAGCACACACAATAGCACTTCGGGGCAGCAGTACCTTTCCAACTCTCGAATAAGACTGGGAAGAAGGTAGTTGGGGAAGGCTGCCAAAACCCTACGAAACACCAATCCCGACGTGGTGGAATACGAAGGCCACATAGAGCTGTCACCCCTATGGGCTACCACAACTAACCATAAAAATTGGGCGCAACCTCAGGTAACCTATAGCCTAGACACCATGTCTACACTATCGATTACTACTCTAGCCACATATGATAACTAGAGCACCTAATACAAAAGTGCAGATCCTATGCCGAGATGCAATAACTACACTAACCATACAAATAAGGTATAGATATAAATAGAGAAGATAAATATACTAAACCATAAGTGTTGCAAAGATAAGATACAAAGATATACGGACCTCCAAGGCTCCACGGCGAGATCCGAACGCGAAGCCTCTCAACCCTAGCTCTCAAGTTACTAAACTATTACATTGAAGAGTCTAGCCCTAATCTCCCTAGTGTGTTGATCTCCATGAGAGTATGATCCTTTCAAGGGACGCCTCAAATGGATCCCAACGAATAATGAATTAGGGTTTCGGGGGATGCTTCTCCCGTGGGGGTCCCGCCCTTCTTTTATAGCCCGGTGGGATGAACGTGAGCCCTTGGATCAAACCGACTTTGGCGGGCGGGTGAGATTGAAACCCTAAGGCGGTGGAGCAACCTGGGCGAAGCGGGCCCCGGTGGGCCGGGGCCTGCATCGGCCGGGCGTGCAGGGGTGGGACCGGCCGGTCCCCCTAGTGGCCGCTGGCCCTCCGCTTCGGCGTGGTGTCTTCCGGGTCTCTTCTAGAATCTTCCTCGTTGCCATGGCGCCCAATTTCCCGTTCTATGTTCCGATAAGCTCCTCGGATTGCGTCTTTTCCAGCTTTTACACTGCGAAAATAGTGAAACACCAAAACTCGTGGAATTTCTGTCGCTGCAAACCCTATACCTACTTTGGTGATCACAATTGCATCCTTTTCATGGCTAGTTGACGGTTGATTTCATACAATAACGACCGTCAACAACTCCCCCAAGCTTAACCTTTGCAAGTCCCTTAGCAAAGAAAATTTAGAAAAGTTATTGTAAGATATCTATGTGTTTAAGCATTGTAGCCATCTCGAGCAACTCCCTAGAAGTATACCCCGCAATCGTATTTAATTCTCCTCCAAGTTATGCAATAACCGAAATGACTTGCAAACTTACCAATATTACCTTTAACGGGGCTTTTTAGCTCTTCCTTGGGTCTTGAGTACTTGATAGACAGAACGATCCCATCTAAGCACTATGTCTCAAGCTCTTTGATCAATGATCATTCTAGAGTTTTTAGAGGTTTTTAAATAAAACTCAGAGCTTTCTATGTATGACACTCTCTAGTCTCTCAATATATGTGGTATTTATGGATTCTCACCAAGGCAGTTATGATGGTTGCCTTTCTTTTCATCATATAACTAAAGCTTATGTGGAGCTCATAGGTAAGGAGAAAACTTGAAAGAGCAAACTTGCAATACATGTGTTGTAAAGCCAAACAATGGATCCATGGAGAAACGAGTCATGCAGTCGAATCAAGATGTATAAGTGGATGGATATGATGGATATATGGTGGAACCTAATTCTACTTCAGCTCCTTGGATGTTTCTCTCTTCTTAAAAATTGGCCGGAGGTTATGAGCTATCTTTTCCTCTCTCTTTTTTTTCAGGGAGTCAAGCATCTACGTACCCATTGTTTTGCATTGGGACACTTGTCCATCTTTCTTTTTTTCTCCCTTCTCTTTTTTTTCTATTATCTTTTTGCATAGCTCATAGCACTCCACTTGTTGACGGTCACTAATATCAATTATAACCCATCAATTATCATCAAACTTGACATGAAATGAACCACAGAGCATAGATATAGGGTTTTGATCTAACGAGTTCCACGAGTTTTGGTGAATCTATGTGTCTACACTTACATACTGGAAAAGCTATCAAAGTTGATCAATATGACAGTATAAAAGTATCTCAAATGATGGATTAGAATACACCATTGCGACGGGCTTGTCGAGACGATCGAAACAGACATATCATTTGCCATATTTGGAGTCCCGGACGAAAAGATATCGCACCTGTAAGCGGCACCTGCGCAGGAAGGATCTAGAAGAGACCAGAAACCACCCCGCGGAAGGTGGGACCCACCTGTCACAGGGGGAGACCGGCCAGTCCCACCCCCGGACCGGTCGGTCTGGCATTTTGGCCATTTTGGCCCAGCTTCGGCCCACGGGATCCACCGCCTTTGAGGAAGAATCTCAGCTACCCGCCGATGTCGGTTTGATCAAGGGCTCACGTTAATCGCTCGGGTCTATAAAAGTAGCCCCAGACCCCAGGGGGAGGCATCCCCTGAAACCGTAATTCATTATTCGTTGGGATCCATTTGAGAGGCGTCCCTTGAAAGGATCATACTCTCATGGAGATCAACACACCAGGGAGATTAGGGCTAGACTCTTCAATGTAATAGTTTAGCAACTTGAGAGCTAGGGTTGAGAGGCTTCGTTCTGGATCTCGCCGTGGAGCCTTGGAGGTCTGGTATATCTTTGTATCTTATCTTTGCAACACTTATGCTTTAGTATATTTATCTTCTCTATTTACTTCTATGCCTTATTTGTATGGTTAGTGTAGTTATTGCATCTTAGCATAGGATCTCCGCCCGTATTAGGTGCTCTAGTTATTACGTGTAGCTAGAGTAGTAATCGATAGTGTAGACATGGTGTCTAGGCTATAGGTTACCTGAGGTTGCGCCCAATCCTTACGGTTAGTTGTGGTAGCCCATAGGGGTGACAGCTCTATGTGGCCTTCATATTCCACCACGTTGGGATTGGTGTTTCGTAGGGCTTTTGGCAGCATTCCCCAACTACCTTCTTCCCAGTCTTATTCGAGAGTTGGAAAGGTACTACTGCCCCGAAGTGCTATGGTGTGTGCTATACTTATCCATGCATTAGTTACATTCTAGTGTCAACTAGAATAGAACCCAAGTAATAGAGAAGTACATAGGAACCTTGAACTCTTCCTTAGTCCTCTCAAGTTAGTTGACTATATATTATAGGATTCTCCTCTGTGTGTGATATTGTGCATAACTCTTATCATTTACCACTTACCCCTGCTTAGGTCTAGTTGGTATACTAGTTAGTAGATACATGACGGTGAATTATCAATATCTTTAGCCATTGTTTCCCAGTGGTAAAATATAAATGACAACCCGGTAATACTGCTGGTAAAATGCTACAATAGTATTTGATCTCGTAAACTTGCGGATACTATTTCTATATTCTAAATGGTGGCATGATTTAATACCACACCTCTTGGTGTTATTGCCGGGGATGACAACTTGGCATTCTAGTAGCGATGCTATGCCCACAAGCATTTTTAGCGCCGTTACTAGAGATAACATTAAGAGGTGTCAACAAGCATTTTTGGCGCCGTTGACAGAACGATCCCATCTAAGCACTATGTCTCAAGCTCTTTGATCAACGATCATTCTAGAGTTTTTAGAGGTTTTCAAATAAAACTCAGAGCTTTCTATGTATGACACTCTCTAGTCTCTCAATATATGTGGTATTTATGGATTCTCACCAAGGCAGTTATGATGGTTGCCTTTCTTTTCATCCTATAACTAAAGCTTATGTGGAGCTCATAGGTAAGGAGAAAACTTGAAAGAGCAAACTTGCAATACATGTGTTGTAAAGCCAAACAATGGATCCATGGAGAAACGAGTCATGCAGTCGAATCAAGATGTATAAGTGGATGGATATGATGGATATATGGTGGAACCTAATTCTACTTCAGCTCCTTGGATGTTTCTCTCTTCTTAAAAATTGGCCGGAGGTTATGAGCTATCTTTTCCTCTCTTTTTTTTTCAGGGAGTCAGGCATCTACGTACCCATTGTTTTGCATTGGGACACTTGTCCATCTTTCTTTTTTTCCCCTCTCTTTTTTTTCTATTATCTTTTTGCATAGCTCATAGCACTCCTTTTGGCACTTAGGGATTTGGAGAGATAGCAATAGGAACATGGAGCATTTATTGGGTGGCTAACCTAATGAAATATTTTTGGTGTTCTCTCCCAAAGTAGGAGAAAAAACATTTTTTTTGCAATGGATGTAGGTGGAATGGCATGTTGTTGCGCCTACTCCAAAGTGTAGAGTAGTGCATATGGAGGTGGATCTTGATTCAAGAGCATGACAAATCTCTCACCAGGGTCACAAAGGTTGACAAAACTCAATACAAAACAAGCAGCATATATGTGGAAGTTTAACTAGCCTATCTTATCATGTTTGACTCTGGTGGGAATGTAAGCTTTGTCATATAGGAACTCATCATGTTTTTGCATTTTTCAAAAAATAAATCTCCAGAACTCTAGTGTCACTTAGAACAAGATAGATAGTAGCTCAGACTTTCTCAATCTTATCAATCAGGTACCTAGACTTAGTTCAAGCATATGCCACAAGTTTTAGGCTCAGAGCAAATCTTCATGTCAAAACAGTTAGAGTTAAAACTTGGGAAAACTTATGTCTAAACTCTAGGCATTTCAAAGGTGTTGTAACAGAGCAGCTTATCATCATTTCAGATTATCTCGAGGGCTTCCTTTTTATTGACTCTATCTAGACAAACATTTGGTTTTTCATTTTTCAAGACCCACACTATATAAGACTCTAAAGACTCTACAAAGCATGGACCTTCATGTGCCCATATATTTTTGGTATTTTTAGGTTTTCTTATGATACTATGGTGAACCTTCATGTGCTCACATATTTTTAGAATTTTTAATTTTTTTATGACTGACTCGATAATCACGTAGGTACACTTACCTGGGTACCTAGGGGATGCTTTCCCCCAAGCTGGTTGTTGTCGTGGTTGAGCATTGAAGCTGAGCAATCCTCTCGGTGGAGCTCATGCTTGTAAGAGCAAGTATAGCCGGGAATCTCGATCTCATCCAACAAGAAGTTGCTTCCTCCACACAGTGATTAGCTGTGTGTTGGGAAGGTGTACTTCAAGTGATGTAGATGATGATTGCTAGGTGACTAGCTCTTAGAGTCATCCTGCAGTAAACATCTCACAAAACACCAAAACTTGTGGAACGGATTAGGGTAAGCGGTTAGTGGTTAGCCATTTCACGGACTGGTTGTTGTGAGAGTTTTTCAAAGGTTGTTACAGTTTATATAGTGCAGCAAGATGCTCAATGATGATTATTTTTTTTGAATTTTCTATTTTTATTATGCAGGAAAGAAAACATGTATGCATGATTATTTTTGTTATTTTTATGCCATCACGGTGAAAACTCCTATGGGCTTTTACACACCATAGAATTGATCACATGGGGCCTCAAGTTTTATAATGCATGAATTATCTAACAAGATGAATACATATTTATTTTTGTTATTTTCAATGCAATGCTAATGCAGAAAAGTAAACATGCTAAAGAGAAAATAATTCATGCAATGAAAGAAAGTAAATATGGATAGCTACCAATGTTACCTCATGGCAAGGGTTCAGACTTTAAAGTCTTCCGAACAAGACTTCTCCCTTCTTATTGATTCCTCTAGCATTGTCACGATATGGAGTTGCTTTGGTTGCGTGCAAGGGAGTGTTTCTTCTCCAAGCTAGCTCTTTTGGTGAAGACAAAGATTTCTATGATGATGCCCTTTATGATGTGTCACCTTCTTCTACCTAACCTGTCTTGGTTGAGTATTAATTTTGCTTTGACCGGTCTAGGACTTCCACTTGTACAAAGTAGAGAATTGACTCCTCCACACTTCGCTTAAAGTGTGTCCTGCTCATGAAGACAAGGTAGAGATCAAGTGCATGGGCTCTACTGGTGGGAAAACACCAGAAGAACCGTCCTTAGTCCCGTTTGAACAACATGGAGTTGATGTATGTGCTTTGTTCAACATTATCATGAGAGGTAGGATCAGAAGGTTGAGCAAGGATTAACATTTAAGTTCATTAGGCCACAAGAGTTGAAATGCTTAACCATGGAAGGATTGTCGATCTGTATATGATGTGTCAATTTTTATATGACCATGACTACCATCTTCCAAGCATAAGATGTGCAACTTTTTAACTCATTTGGTTAAGACTATGGATCAAGATAGTGATGCTATGAACAAGTTAAAGAACTAAACATGTTGAGTTAATCAGGATTGATCATTGATAATTGCTACTCAAACAATATAGGTTCTTTGTTCATGTTCATACCAAAACCAAGGAGAAGCATTTTAAGTAGTGACCATTTACCTTTGGATGTTACCTTCATCATTAGAGCACCATGACACCATGTGATGAAGAGTAGATGACTCTTGATAGTCCTTTTGTTTTGCTTGATGCTTTCCTTGTTTGGACAGCCTCACATCTCGGTTTGTAGTTCCTCTTGTTCCTAGATGGTGCTCTTTTTGTCGTCCTATTTTTTTTTTTTTGCTCTTTGCCATTTTGGATTTTTATGCCTACAAAGATTAGTGGACAACACATACCCGAAGGAATATACCGATTTGAACGGAGGGATTGTTGTCTCTAATTTATGTGCATTAGCTCTATGCTATTAGAGAGATGGGATTAGGATTATCTTAGCATAGTTTTTTTTCTCATGTTTTATGCAACCATGGTTCAAGGCAAAGATAACTTGCAGTTGAAGACAAAGTGAATGATCGTTGATACTTACAGTTCTTCCATCAATGACGAATGTGCTGTGTCTTCAATGTGCAAAGTTATTGGAGTTCGTCATGTGCCCAGATTAGATTTAGAGTTTCCTGCAGGGGTTAGTCCAACAAAATTTCCAATGTCTACTATAGCATACTTTCAGCTCAAGAACCAACCTAGACACCACGTCTAATTTGATTCAGGAAGGTATTTTAACTTAAGCACCACGTTTAATTTAAAAGCCTTTGGAAGTAGGATTAACACTTCTAAACTAAGCACCATGCTTAATTTAAAAGATGTGAGATCATACTCCAAACCTTAAGAATACTATAGCAAGCACAGGTAGCATGAGAGCATATAGTGATTTATTCAAATAGAGATGAAAGCATGATCATGTACGTTGAGAATGTTTTTTTATGTAGAGATGCAAGTGATATGCATGTTTGCATGGATTGAAACATGCTGTGGATGTGATATGAGATGGAGTAAATGCATGGATTATTCAAAGTAAACATGCAGTGGAATGCAACAGGATAACTACTCATCAAATTTAAAGTCTATGAGCAAGACTTTCTCACCTTTCTTGATCATACTTACCATGACTCACAATTGACTCTGTGAGTAGTGTAGCATCTTTGTTCATCACTCATGATGAGATTTGAGTTCTTGCGGCGATGATCACAATTGCATCCTTTTCATGGCTAATTGACGGTTGATTTTATACAATAACGACCGTCAACAGGCTTCCCTTCAGTTAATCATGCTGAAGATGGTACAAAGAAAGGAGAAGGCCTGTCGGACATATGGAGAAGCAAAGATCCTCTATAATCATCGATATGGACATTGGTCATCTTTTCAAGCTGTTTTTTTCAAAGGGTTTGACAATGTGATTTGGCTTCCCTACCGAGAAAATGAGAACCCCGACCATGCCCTACAAATTCAGTTATGAAACTAGTCGCCCGTAACCGGTGTCCACAGAGATCTTCAACTCTTTCATCAAGCCTTGTGTTCTGCCGGCAGAATTTCATCATGGGAGGTTGCTACACCCTACTTATGAATTCTATAACCCAAACATGGTGGCCAGGCAATTAGGATGTGGTCAGCTGCCCCCAAGGCTATTCTTCTCAAAAACCATAAAGCCCAGAGAGAAAATAGGGGATGAAATAGAGGCCAAGAAAGTTTTTGAGCTTGGATGGGAGTTGCCAGCATATATGCCTTCTCCTCTTGGATTAATAGATGTTGCCCATCCTCTGTTTGCCTCCTGGTGGCAAGAATGGCGTGCTCACATTTTCAACACACCAGTGTATCCTCTGTGCCAAGATTTGCAAGCTCAATTTGCTTCTGACAGCGAGGTAATCCCTTTGTACTGATAGTTCTCCTTGCTATTGGGCTTATCCTTGATTTTAATACTTTGTCATTCATAGGATATTGAGCCTGTTCCTCCTTCTCAAGTAGTTCAATACTATCAGGCTAGGCCTATTCCTGCTTTGGGATTTAATGCCTCCACCCTGGTAGCCTTCATGAAAACCCCTGCGGCTCTAGGTACAGCATCTTCAAGAGGAGAAAGCAAAAGGAAAGCTATTGCCGAGTCAAGCAAGGATGTCTCTATGCCCAGGAGAACAAGATCCAAGAAAGCCAAACTGTCTCCTAAGGTACATCTTTGTCAATCTCATTTAGGCAATAATTTTGTACTCATTTCTTCTATTTGCAGCCACAGGTCAAACTTTCAAGGTCGGCCATTGCTTCAACAACCATTGAGATTTCTCCTCAGGCCTCTGCTGGAGATGCAGAAATCCAGGAAGCTACTGGCCACATTGGTAATGTTTTCTCAGCTGATTCATCTTGTTTTTCCTGTCCTAGATGTATTTAACAGTACTCACACTCTGCTGCTTTGTATCAGATCAACTCTTGGACAGGATGGCTGAAGAACCCTCCCCTCATCATGTCGCCAGCTTATCATCTCTAGGCATTCAGCTAAGTTCTCAACTAAGCCAGGACAGAATTCAAACTAAGGAAGATTCTGTTCAAAAGGTAATGCCTAGCCCTACTGAATTCTTTAGTAAACTTAACCATCCGGCTAACAACCCTTCTTTTCCTAAAGGATGATATCAAGCCGACTGTCAGTTACTCTTTCACAGTTGAAGAGTACATCAATGAGGGAGGTGAAGAAGCTACCTCTCAGCAAAGGTTATCAGCAGAAAACCAAGCTCGGCTAAGGGAAATAGCTCTCCTGTTGGCCAAGGATATAAACATTCTGGTCCAAGATGCATCGATCGATCGGACCCGGTTGAACTCATTGACCAAGAAATCCCTCCAACTCTCGTGGATTCCCTTAGAATCTGCAACTCATCTTGATGACCATCTTGGTAAGGTCGAGGGCAAACAAGAACATAGCCTCCGAGCTGCTGCGCAAAGTAACAATCTGATGAAGAAGCAACAAGCCGAGAGCTGCATTCTCGATTCAGCCGCTAAACAATCCTTGTCAACCCCGGAGCCTGAATCGAAAGCTATGGAGGAGGAAAAGGCCAAGCTTGAAGCTAATTAACTCAGCTGAATGCGAAAATCCAGTCCCACAAGGATAAAATTGCCAATTTACCGAACTCTATAGATGCAGCCAAAACAAAAATAGCATCGATCATCAAAGAGCACCAGCAGATCAAAACAAAGCTAACCAAGATCCAAAGCTCTGAAGATGATGACAAGAAGGTGCTAGATGAGGTTAGCCAAATCAGGACTGAAGCCATAGATGCAATTAAACTGTTTCTGGCCGAGTGAAGTGTCGGCTTGTAATATGCTTAAATGTAGCACACTATATTTTTGAGTAATTGCTTTTGTTTGGCTTTACACCTCTGTCTTGATTGGTAATATAGCCGATTGCCTTTATTTTCTCGATTAGGAGAATAGTCGATTCTCTTCATAGTGACGATTTTTGATTTAGCCGAATCTAGCCCAGTCCAGTAACGGCCCAAAGGGAGTAAACCCTACTTCGTCACTTGGGATGCCCCGAGGTTTATGCCACGATCCCCACCTCGGCTTATAAATAAAGCCTTTCTCCGGCCTTCACTGTTATCTCCAATCAAGCGCCTTCATCGCTGTCTCTTCACCTCCCTGTTCGGATCAACCCAGAGAGCCATCCAGTTTCCAGAGCATCAATGGTGAGCGGCGATGACCGTAGCAAGCGCCCTACCGAGGGAGAGGCAGAAGGAAGCCGAGTGCCGCGCTGTCAACGCCATGGGTGAGAATCAACTGGTTGCCTCCTTGCGGTTTTCTCTCTGTTCATCTTCCCTGAGTTCGATTCATTCGGCTTACTCAGGGTGAGGGTCATCACCGCCGATACCACCTTCTTCCCCCAATGGTGGTGACTCGGCCGGGCACCTCGGATCAGCCGGTCCCCTGTCTCCGGTTCCTCCGGTTCGTCGAGCTCTTAAAGTCCGACAACTCATACAACGCCAACCCTTGGGGTCAGGCGGAATCGAAGGGAGAGGACCCTCTGTCCATTCACGAGGAGGCGCCGGGTTTCGCTAGGAGAGGGGACGAGGCCCGCGACGAGCCGGGCGATGTCTCCAAGCGATTCGGCATTGCGCAAGCCGAATGGGAGGATCATCGCAAGCGTGCTTGCGACGCCATCACCGGTTCGGCATCCCCGCAAGGATCTCTTCCTTTTCAATCTTCTTCATGTACTTGACTTGTCTTCCTTGTCCAGCACTCTCTGCGGAGAATGAGCGTCTGAAGGTGGCGGCGAACAAGGTGGCCGACAAGGTGAACGCCCAGGGGGAGACTGCCGAGGCACGCCTGGACGCTGTGGATGGCCGTGTTGATCAGGCCGTCATCCAAGGTGTGCACCTTGGTGTGTCTCTTGGTTTGGCGGCGATGACCTCTCGAACCGGCGAGGACTACTCCTTCCAGGCCGTCGGATTCGCTGGCGGCCCTCCTCACGAGATTGAGGATATCAATGAGCGTCTGGAGCACTATGAAGATCATGCTGCTGCTCTCGCTGAATCTACCAATCCCCAATCTGTTCTTAATAAGTTATTCCAAGAGTAGTTTGTAATTAGGGATTGAATGTGAATAATGAAATTATCTCCTGGAGATGTGCTTGTTCATGACTCCTGTCTTGAATGCCGAATAGACGCCTTCAGTATTTCTGAATCAAAATAACTCTGAATGATGTTTCCCGAATGCAGTGACGTCACTTTAGTCGATTAGATCTTAGTCTTGCGTTGCAGCCGACGTGACGTACCACTCGGTATTGTTATTCAATGCTTCACCTTTCTCTTCTTTCGATAAACCAACCAGTCAGAATGTCAAAGTCAATTTCAGACCATTTGGCTAAACATAAATATTTTTTGGACTAAAGGCGATATGAACTATATCAGCTATTTCAAATTTCAGAGGATTTTTTAAGCTAAAGGCGATGTTCCTCCATCGGCTATATTTGATTTCAAACTCCTTTTATGAACCAACTCCAACACTGGGATAATATTTCTTAAGAAATCTTCCATTGATAGCTCTGGTAAACTCTTCTCTGAATAGAGTTTTCAAAATATACGCATTGCTAGGTACACATCTTACCACCCGAAATGGTCCTTCCCAATTCGGAGACCACTTGCCAAATGTTACGTCTTTTTCGTTCCAACCGGCAATATAGTCTTCCAAACCAAATCACCTTCTATGAATTGCTTTACTCTGACTTTCTTATTGTAGTACTTGGCAACGCGTATCTTGTTTTTCTCAATATTTTCCAATGCCTTGAGATGAATTAAATGTAAATCTTCTAATTCATCTATCATCAAATTCGTGTAATCTTACTTTTCCAAATCTTTTTGCAATGTAACTCGTCTCGAACTTGATTGTAACTCCCATGGTAAAACGGCATGATGCCCATAAACCAACTCATAGGGAGATGTTTGAGTTGAACCATGACAAGCCATTTGGTAAGCCCACAATGCCTCATTAAGAACCAAATGCCACCTTCTTGGCTTTTCATTAATTTTCTTCTGGATGATCTTAATCATAATCTTATTTGATGCTTCTGCCTGGCCATTGGCTTGTGCATAATAAGGAGAAGAATTATACAACTTGATTCCCATGTCTTCGGCAAAGTCACAAAACTCCGAAGAAGTAAACTGAGTCCCTTGATCAGTCGTTATAGTTTGAGGGATCTCAAACCTATAAATTATATGTTCTTTAACAAAACTGATCATATTTTCTGACGTGACCTTCTTCAAAGGAATAGCCTCAACCCACTTGGTAAATAATCCGTGGCCAAGAGCACAAACTTATACCCTTTGCTCGAAGGAGGATGAATTTGACCAATTAAATCTATACCCCATCCTCTAAATGGCCAAGGTTTGATATTGGGTTCATAGCGTATCTTTGGAGCCTTTTGAATATTGCCGAATTTTTGACAATCATGACATCCCTTATAATATTCAAAGCAATCTTCCAAAGATGGTTGGCCAAAAATAACCAGCTCTCTAATTATCCACTTCATTCGGTAAGCTAATTGATGTGCACCACACAGTCCTTCATGCACTTCATACATCACCTTTCGGCCTCTTCTTGATTCAAGCATTTAAGCAATACTCCATCTATAGATTTATAATATAATTGATCATCAAGAAGCATGAACTTAAGGGCTTTATACCTGAGCTTTCGGGAAACTTTCTGTGATGGATTCCCTAGGTAATCGGCTATCTTACACCTCTAATCATCAACCACTTGATCGGCATCCGGAGCACCTTCGTCTATAGTGAGAACTTCTTGATTTTCACGATATCCAGAAGCAGTTTGAGCTAGCTTATTTGCTTCTTCATTGTGCCCCCTAGGGATATGATGTAAAGTCACCGTTCGAAAGCTTTTCAAAAGTTCCCGGCATTCTTCATAATACTCCCTTAATATATCATTCTTGCACTCATATTGGCCAGTCAACTGGTTAATCGCCAGCTCAGAATCTCCAAAGATTTCGACAGCCACAGCTTTTACCTCTATAAGAAGCCGAAGCCCTCTAAGCAATGCTTCATACTCTGCTTAATTATTAGTAACATAAAATTCAATGGGAATAGCGTATTCAAAGGTTACTCCCTGTGGAGAAATCAAGAGAATACCAGCACCACCACCTTTGCTGCAGGATGAACCGTCGAAGAATAAAGCCCAGGGCACAATGCTTATCATCTCAATAGAAAGATCATGATGTTGTGTAATAAAGTCAGCAATAATTTGACCCTTCACCGCTTTCGCTGATTCATATTTCAAATCAAACTCTGATAAAGCAAAAATCCACTTGCCAATCCTTCCATTCAAAATCGGCATCGATAGCATATGCTTTATTACATCAAAACTAGAAACTACCACGCATTCGGCATTTAACAAGTAGTGCTGAAATTTGGTACATGAGTAATACACACACAAGCAAAGTTTCTTTGTAGCCGAATATCTTGTCTCTGGATCCAATAGCTTTCGGCTAAGATAAGCTATTACTCTCTCCTTTCCTTCAAACTCTAGCATGAGGGCCGATCCTATTGTTAGACCATCGGCCGCCACGTATAACTTGAAAGGCTTGTCAAGTTGTGGAGGTACCAGCACTGGTGGCGCCTTCATGTATTCTTTGATTTCATCAAAAGCCTTTTGTTGTACGTCACCCCATATGAATTCTTTATCTTTCTTGAGCTTCAAAAGTGGAGAAAAAAAGGTAAGACGCTTTCGATATATTGGATATAAATCTTCTCACAAAATTAATCTTGCCAAGCAATGATTGTAACTCGTGAGATTAGTTGGAGGGACAACTTTATCTATCGCTTCCATACTCTTTTTCCCGACTTCAATCCCTCCTTTATGAACAAGAAATCCCAAAAACTCACCAGTCGAGACTCTAAAAGCACACTTACTTGGATTCATTTTCAAACCATGTCTTCTAGTACACTCCAGAGTCTTCCTCAAATCGGCTAAATACCCTTCATGGTTTCTAGACTTGACCACCACGTCATCAATATGAAAGATGTAATTCATAGCTCGTTGATAAGTTGCACCGGCATTCTTTAACCCGAATGTCATAACAATCCATTCAAATAAACCAATATGCCCGTGGCATCCAAAGGCTGTCTTTGAGATATCTTCTATTGCCATGAAGATCTGGTTATAACCAGCATTTTCATCTATGAAGCTAATGACTTCATATCCAGCCCAAGGCGTCTACCAAAGAAATCGGCAAAATCGGCATTGGGTACCCATCCATCGAAGTAGCTTTATTAAGATTTCTGAAGTCTATGCATACCCTCATCTTTCCATTCTTCTTGTATATAGGAACTATATTTAAAATCCACTCTGCATACCGCATGGCCGAATGAAATTTGCTTCCAACAATCTTTCGATCTCCTTCTTCACATCGGCCAATACCTTCTCTTTATAAATCCTCTGTGGAGGTTGTTTGTAAGGACGATATCCGGACTTAATAGGTAATCGATGTTCAACAATAGAACGATCCAATCCGGGCATCTCTGTATAATCCCAAGCAAAACAATCTTCAAAGTCCTTTAAAAGGGCTATCAACTGTGATCTATACTCCGGATTCAAACTTGCACTAATGTACATCGGCCTTGGCTTAGTATCATTACCAACATCTATTTCTTCTAACTTGTCGGCCGACTTAAAACCATGCCCCAGCTTTTCTTTGTTTCCATCGATTGGGTTACCCATTAAAAATTACTGTGAGAGCCGATTGCTTGGATCGGCTGTTGATCCCTGTTGAAGACATTCACAGGACCTTCTCCCCACACTTTGCCTAAAAACAATCAATGCCATCATATTCCCAATAAGCGGGCTCCGGCAAAAGAACACTTACGGAATCATCGGCGTGAACAACTTCAATGTCATCTCCAACCCATTGAATAAGAATTTGGTGCATGGTTGAAGGGATGCAACAATTGGCATGAATCCAGTCTCTTCCCAAAAGCGCATCGTATGCCCCTTGCCATCAATGACAAAGAAAGTAGTGATCAAAGTTTTTGACCCAATCATCAACTCAACATGTACAGCTCCTCGAGTGTCAGAAGGATTGCCAGCAAAAGCTCTGAGAACCATGTCGTTTTTTAACAAATCTTCACTTGTCATCCTAAGCTTCCTGAAGGTAGTACATGGCATGATACTGATGGCAGCCCCTCCATCAACAAACATCTTGGTCAGAGGCTTACCGTTGACATATCCTTTTAGATAAAGTGGCTTCAAATGGCGATATTTGGCTGGCTTGTCGAAAGTCGCCTGTTGTGTCAATACAAGCTGGGCTGTCAATACAAGCTGGGCCATCAAATCTTGAAACTCAGTCTCATCAAAATCGAAATACACCTCTTCTTGGACATCTTGGTTTTCAGGAGCTATAAATTCTGATGGGAGGAAGAAAGCCATACATGCATCACCCGAGGGTCCATGCTCATCGGGTTTCTTCTTAGGGCGCCATATCGGCTTCTCCTTCTCAAACGCTGGACTCTCCTCTTTTGACTCTTTCTCAGTCCTGGAGGGCACCATTGTCCTTTTTGCCAGACGTATTCATGGGGGCCTTCCCCTCCATTGTATCCTTTGTAATGAGTCCAACGTTGATCTGCAAACCTCTTTCTTTGTTGATTCTCAAAACTGTCCATTTTTAAGCACCGATCGTCCTCAAGAAACTGCATTCCAAGTCTTTCATGGACCGGACGGCGGTTGACTCGAGACTGCCTGTACCCGAAATACTGATCGCTGCATTCAGGGCAATTGTTTCTAGCAGGCAACTTCAAGCCTTCATTCCAGCAATGTTTAAAGAATGGACACCCCTAATGAGATTGCTCCATTTCTCTCACGTGCTCTTCTTGCTCTCTACGATACACCTCTTCTTCGTATCTCCGGCGTTCTTCTATAAACCTTTGCTCTTCATAGTATTCCCATTCTTGCTGCCTTTGCCATTTGTTCAGCAAAATACGTGATGTTACCCTAGGCTTGGAACTTTCACCTCTTTCGGTTCAGCTATTTTTGAACCGAACTTTTTGCTTCAGCTCTTCACTTGTGATTTGCTGATCAGGATCGACAGTACCGTTCTTCTTTGCTCTGTCGGAGGTTAACACTTTCACCTTGCCTTTACCTTTAGGATCATCTGTATAAACCATGTTCACAGAGAAAGAAATTATATTTTGTGGAAAAGGCTGACCATCAACCTTCATTTTACCATCGAACTTCAGATGACCCTCTTGGATAGCCTTCTGAATCCGCACTCTGAATACTCGGCAGTCATTGATGGAGTGAGAATTAGTGCTATGATAGCCACAATACTTTTTGTCTTTCACTCCTTCAGGGCGCAGCATAGGATGTCCGTCTGGCAGTTTGATGCGTCCTTCCCTTACTAGCAAATCGAAGAGCTTGTCTGACTTAGAGACATCAAAGTCATAAGTTCCTTTTTGTTGCCTTAACCAGCGCTGGCTAACTTGAGTAGGCTCCTTCGCCCAAGTCAGTTCAGCTGCAGCTATCTCGTCATCATCGTCATATTCAGCCGCTTCTTCCAGAAAACTTTGATACATTTCACTAGCAACATTCCCCTTTTGGAAGCGGTTATCTATCTTGAACCCCTGAGCTTGATTACTCATAGCGACCACCGCCGTGAAAGTTGACCAAGGTCATCAAACTCCATGCCGAACAGCTTCTCTCGATTCCGGCCGCATGCTCGCTATCGCCATCCCAGGCAACCGATCATCCGTAAGTTCAATGAATAGCAAAGGTTCTTGGTTTCTCTAAACCTGCGAAGATACTCCCTGCGGTGTTTCATTAGCTCTCTGTCTCGCACTCATGAGGTCGACCAGCTTCTTCTCATTAGTGCCGGTGAAGAAGTACGCATGGAACTTCTGTTCTAGCTCTGCCCACGTACCAATGGAATGGGCTGGCAATGAGGTAAACCATGTAAAAGCTGGCCCTATGAGAGACAAAGGGAAATACCGAATCCTCCAAGCTTCATCTGTGGAGGCTTCTACAAGCTGCATCAAGTACCGACTGATATGCTCCAAGGTGCTAGTATCATCTTGACCAGAAAACTTAGTCAAGTCTGTTGGAGGCTTCACTCTTGGAGGAAGTGCTACTCTATTATACCATTCCGGATAAGGAGACTTGTATGAATAAGACTGATTCTTTGGCTTTAGGCCGAACCGATGTCTTTGCATCATATCAGCCATCCCGTGCATAATAAGATCAACGCCCCGAATTCGAGTTCCACGTGTTTGCCTTCTAGAAGGTATTCCCGATGCACTCTTGTACCCCAGGGTTCGGTAAAGCATCCAGAGCGGTATAATCAGTAAACTCCTGATATCTATCTCCATACATATTCCTTTGCAGCCTGTTTGATGCTGGAGATACTTTGAAAGCTGATGGGGGTACGTCTCCCGTTGTACCAAATATCACCTGGCCATAAGTAGGAGGCTGTTGTCTCTCATGGGGTGCTGTTTCACCTTTATTTGAGCCAGATGCTCCCTTATCTCCAGCAGGCTTTTCTTGATACTTTGGCGGATTGAAAAGTGTTGGTCCGCGGATTGGGCTTGCATGTTCTTCAAAATACTTATCAGCCGTTGGGCCGAAAGTACTAACCATGATTGCACGAAAGGTGTTCAAGAAAGCTGTGTTATGATTTGTAATAGTCTCTCCCAAAGCTTTGTGAACCAACTCTGACACCTTTTGAGCCTCTTCTTCTTCAGTGTAATCAGATTGATGTGGAAGAAGAACCCTTGGCAACGATTGCTTCTGGAAAACCTTGTTGCTTTTATTCTTAGAGAAGGACATCAAACACTTCTGTTGAAACTGCTCACATGCTTGCTGGACTATTGCCTTCAAAGGGTCTGGCAGTTCATCCAGAGTCACATCCAGAATATGATCGTTGTTGATTTCAGGCATCTTGAACGACGGTGTCCCACCGAGCGTGCCAAAAAGTGTGTTGACACAAAATGTGACGCACTATGCCGTACACACAGCAAGCCGGAAAAGCGTGGCTTCAATGGGGTGCCCGGATGGTTCGAAGATCCGGAAGCGTGCCGATCAATTTAACCCGAAACCGACAAGGGATAAAGATTGTTAAATACATAATCGAACATGTCGGGTGAGACCGCAGTTCCGTATATATACGGCCCTGAAGCCACTTATGACGACACACAGCTATAGGAGATGTCTGCCAATCATGCACATGATTCATTCGACTAATTTAAAGGCAAAACACATAAAGCATTGATTACCGAGTGCGCATGCATGAGAAGACATGTTTGAGCAAGTTAAAAATAATCATGAGTTGAAAGCGTAACCAAGCTCGGTAGTCCTGCCGACTCAGGGTCCATGAAGTAGGAACGAACAAGCTATTACGAGTAAACCCATCAAGAACTTGTATCCGCCGCACGACACTCAATCCCATCAAGATTCAGACGCTTCTAACGTGTTAGAACCCGCAACATGTAACAATCTAGATTGATCTTATTCGGCTACATAAGCATATGATCTATTTATCACGATGACATGAGAATGAATACACCAAAGAGCAAATAGATCTAAAAGAAAATAGAGAGCCAAAACTAACCAATCTAGATTGGGCAAAAAGTGTTACAAATAAATAAAACATGCAACACGTGATAACTTAATGAATCTATTAGATCTTGCCAAATCTAATAGAGCCGATAACTATCTTGCTTCGCTATGCTATCAAGCGGACGCCTGCCGCACGGCCATCTAGTCGAGATAAACAAAGCATAAGCAAGGACTTCTTGATCGTCAAGCAGACGCCTGCCGCACGGTGCTGGTATCTGCTAATGCCTACTGAATAATTCCGCAAGCGCACGGATACGTTGTAGCACTTCACCGGATAAGTATACCCAGTTTTAATATCGAACCCAAAGGAAGATGTGTGAGGGTCTTCTAAACTACACTTAACCAACTGAATAGCAAACAAGGCTGTAGAAGGTAGGGATATAGAGGGGACAACTAGGGCTTCTAGTTCAGGCTCAAGTAAATTATGATTAAAATGTTTCACTAGGGAGTTGGATAGGATAAGCACAGGCAAAACTATACTTAGCTACCAACTATTCTCCTGCTAGGCCTACTGACGGGATAGTGGAATAAGTAAGATTCAACGGAGCTATAAGTCACCTCCGCGAGCTACCACCAAATCCGGACAATAGGGTAAATCTACGAGTAACGGAGTCTAAGCACCACGCTTACACTATGAATACTACTCTAGCCCAAGAGCTACAAGGATTAAAGTACTCAAAAAGAGTCGTAAACTAGCAAAACAGAATAAACAATGTTACTTACTTGAACACAGAAGTTGACTCCCAAGTAGTCTCAGATACAAGCCGTAGAGGTAGCACCGATAGGCCGATACTCCTCCAAAACGTTCTCTTTAAACTCTATTTCTCTCCCTCTGAAGAACTAGCTTCTAGAGGTATAGAACTAGCTCTCACTTGGAATGCTAACTCGAGAGGTCATCCATTCAAGGGACACCTCCGAGAATCCTAATTAGGTTTTCTAGCTAAAGCTCTTCTCTTCTTCTCTTGGATTCTCCTCCATGGGGGGGTGTGCCTCTCCTTTTATAGCCCTAGCGAATCAACGTGAGCCCTTGGATCAAACCGACCTTGACGGATGGTGGAGATCATTCCTCAAAGGCGGTGGAGTAAACCGGGCGAACTGGGCGCGAACCGGGTGGCCCTGCACCGGCCGGTCCAGGGGACCGGCCGGTCTGGCCTGGCCGCCCCCGGGCCCCTGGCTCGGTGCAGTACCTTCTCGTCTCTTCTGGAATGTTCCTGTGTTGCCGTGGTGTCCATTCTGTCATTCTTCATTGCAGTGTAGCTCAAAAGTGTGTCTTTTCCGGCGTTTACCTGCAAAACCATTGATTCACCAAAACTCGTGGAATTCGTTAGTTAAAGCCCTATTCTAGGTAGATGGATTGGTTTTATATCATTTTGGAAGATTAACGGTTGGATTTGATCATTAAGGACCGTCAACAACACCCCCATACTTAGGCTTTTACTCGTCCTCGAGAAAAGGTTGGATCAGACATAGCTTAGGACGAAGAGATCAACATATGCTCATTCCTGGTGATTCCTGCCCTGTGAGATTCAAAGTGTCTGCCAAACAACTTTGAGAAGTTGAAAAGCAGAATAGTCGAACAGATTACCTTTATCTCGCTGCTAGGACCATTGGAGTTTTTTTTTAAGATTTTTGAAATGAACACATAGCTTACCTGCTCCTCAATGTGGTACTCTCAAATCACTCATTATATGTGGTATTTGTGGATCTCTCTTTAGGCATGAATGAGTGATGCCCTTCCTTGCAACCTATCTCTAATAGGCTTAAGTGGAGTTTGAAGGTATGACAAGGAATAGTATACTTACCTTACACATTACTGAGCCAGCGTAAGAGTCCCAAGGAGAGAAGTGTCATACTCTTAGATCAAGATGTGCATGTGTGTGGAATATATGGTGGCTATCCTGTTCTACTTATGCTCATACTCTTTGAAGGATATATCTCTCTTGCTTGAATTGGAGTGCTTGGAGACAATGGGCTATCTTGAATTTTTCTTTTCTTTCTTCTAGAGAGCTAGGCATCTCTGTGCCTTTTGTTCCTTTTTTTTACTAACTCTCCTTTTCTTTTGCATAGCCCATGTCATCCTGCACGAAAACTTTATGCAAGACAGAGATTTCTGATAATGTTAGAGCATAGATGAACACAATCCTACTAAAGATCTTTTTAGGTGCGTACTCTAGTGTAAGAGCAGCACATTTTCTATGTGGATGGAAAAACTACGCCTACCCCAGTGTAGGGTAGTGCATATATGGAGTGTAAGTGGATCTTGATCTTGAGAGCATGATAAGTCTCTACAACACGGGTCTCAAAAGCTGACAGAGCTCAGTGCAAAATAAGTAACTTATGTAGCAAGTTATGATCATGTATGGCTCTATAGGTATTTGAAACCACAGAGGGGTAGCTTAGCTATTGTTTTTGTGTTTTTGAAATAAAGCTCCAATAACCAGGCAGAGAAGTTCAGGTTTCCATGTTTTACTATCTCATACTTGTCAACAACTTAAGAAGCAATGGGGTCCCTATACAGAGTTCTCAACAGCTGCAAGTGTACCAGAGATGAATTTATATGATTCTTGCCTTAAGTTATGACTAAGCCACTCATCCTTGAGGTGTGATCATGTTTCATTTAAGAATATTCAATTATGCTCAGTTGTGAATAAATGAAAGTGCTTTAGAGTGCGTACCTGGCTCCTGTAGCTGTTCTTCTGTGTTCTTCACTGGTTGTCTCTCCCACACTTGTTTCCTGTTTCCTTTTATGCACAACAAGGTGAAGACAAAAACAAAACATATATCTAGAGAGAGATGATGACTCTAAAACTTGACTTCTTTATTATAAATGAGGCACATTTATTACACAATGAATGAATAAAGGAATTAACTAATTGAACTAATCAAACTACTAATGAACTAATTAAGCAAACTAATAAACTGACTCTCACGTGTGCCTATATATCTCTATCTCTAGTCCTTCTTTTCTAGCTCCTCAACCCTAGCCTTTAGCGCCTTATTCTTGAGACGCATCTCTTCCTGTTTCAGCTCTAGATTAACTATGCGTTGCACAGCCGTGGTCAGGGTGTCGAGCACCCTTGACAGCGTACGGCCCTGCAGGTCTATCCTAGTCTCTAGCGTGCCTAGGTTGAGTCGAGGTTGTCGCGGGGCTTGTGCAGTCCTTGTTTTCTTCTTCGGCGGCTCCGGATCAGCTCTTGGTGGTGGAGTGAACTTGACTTTGGTGGGATCCACCCGTACACCATCCAGGGTCACTCACTCCTTCTCTGTGGTGTACTTCGCTCCAGTCACCACCCCAAACTTGGTGGTGACACCCAACAGCCTCTCTCCCTCTCTTGCAGATAGTAACTTGGTGCCCTGGGGGAGAGAGATGCTAGGCTGACCGAGCGGGCGAGGCTTATCTCCGAGAAGCGGCCGAGGGGCTGGAGGCGCAATGGTCGGCCTCCTGATGGCTTGGGCGAAGCGTGCCTCCTCCAGTGGAGCTCCTTGAGGTCGAGCCCGGTCGACCTCCTTTGATGGCACCGGGACGATCGCCTTCGGTGGCACCACCGCCAGCTGCTTTGGCGGGATGATCGCCAGTGGGAGGACCTCCTCCGGTTCTTCGACGGTGTAGGGGAGGCTTGGGTTGGCCATTTGGTGGGAAATGGAGAGATTGGAGAGCTTCCTTGCTGGGGCTAAGAGAGGAGAGCTCTTGGGATGAGGGGAGAATGACCCCAGGGGCTTGTTTATATAGTCCTGGTTCCTTGGGGTAGGGGTCATTCCATCCTAATCTATCCTGAGCATCTATCGCGATAAGGCAGCGGCGGATACGGATCACGGCCGAATATTCAGAACCCTAACGGAACAAGCTTCACAACGAGAGGCGGCGGACCTCGTGGTGGCATCTGGGGAGACCGAGCGGTCTGGGGTGGGACCGGCCGGTCCCACCCTGGCCCGGTTTCCGGTGCCCTTTCGCTGGGTGCTTTCTCGGCCCATTTTCTCTCCAAATTTTCTCCCGTCGCGACCCGATTCGCGACGGGGTTTTATTTTTAATAAATTAGGGAAAAGTTAAGAAATAAATTTTATCCAACTCCTCAGGTGGTCTAGAAGGTTCTAGAAAAATTTTAAGACGTTGGCCATTTACCTTGAATAACGTACCTTCGTGGTTTTGAAGTGTCACCGCTCCATGTGATGACGAATTTACCACCGTGAATGGTCCTTCCCACTTGCTTCGTAGCTTTCCATGTCCGAATAATCTCACCCTGGAGTTGAATAATAGCACTTTATCTCCAGGACTGAAGCTCTTCTTCTTGATTCACTTATCATGCCACATTTTGGTTCTCTCTTTATAGATCTTCGAGTTATGATATGTTTTTTCTCTCCATTCATCTAGTTCTGAGAGTTGCATCTTTCTTTTCGTTCCAGCTGCCTTGAGATCCATATTCCATTTCTTGATTGCCCAATGAGCTTTGAACTCGAGCTCTATTGGCAAATGACAGGTCTTGCCATAGACCGGCTGATAAGGTGACATGCCAAGAGGTGTCTTATAGGCAGTTCGGTATGCCCATAGTGCGTCTGGTAGCTTCTCCTTCCAAGCAGTTCCCATCTCATTAACTGTCTTCTGTAGAATATTCTTGATTTGCTTATTGGAAGTCTCAGCTTGGCCACTTGTTTGAGGATGGTAAGGAGTAGCCACGTGATGTTGAATCCCTTGCTTCATCAAGTAGTTACGAAAATCTTTGTCAATGAAGTGAGTTCCTCCATCACTAATCACCATTCTTGGAACACCAAATCTTGGAAATATTGTCTCCTAAAACATCTTCTTGGAATTTGTAGAATTGGCGGCTTTGCATGGCTGTGCTTCTATCCATTTTGAGACATAATCAACTGCCACTAGAATGTACTCATAGTTGCCTGACTTTGGGAATGGTCCTATGTAATCGATTCCCCAGACATCAAAGAGCTCGATCTGAAGATTGTTGGTGAGGGGCATAGCATCTCTTGAGTTGATATTGCCGTGCCTCTGACATGCTCCACATCTTCGGACGAAATTCTTGGTGTCTTCATACATGGTTGGCCAAAAGAATCCACTTTGCCAGATCTTTGCATGGGTTCAGAATGCACCATAATGTCCTCCATATGGTGATGAGTGACATTTTTCAATGATCTGTAGTCCTTCCTCAGTAGGCACACATCTTCGGAGTAGTCCATCAGCACATACTCGGAAGAGATAAGGATCATCCCATATATGTAGACGACTTTCGTATATAAGCTTTCTCCTGTCCGCTCCTGGTGGTACATATCCTGCAACCATAAAATTGACAATATTCGCGTACCAGGGATCCGACCTGGAGATGGCGTAGAGTGTGTCGTCTCGAAGAGAGTCATTGATTGGTAGTTCCTGCATATTCTTAAACTACATTCTAGACAAGTGATCGGCAACAGGGGTTTTCTACTCCTCCTTTTATCTTTTATTTCTAAGTCAAATTCTTGGAGTAGCAAAATCCATCTAATAAGTCGGGGTTTAGCATCTTTCTTAGTGAGCAGGTATTTAAGAGCAAAGATGATCAAAATAAACAATTACCTTTGCTCCTACTAAGTAAGATTTAAACTTGTCTATAGCAAAAACAACAACCGAAGCTCTTTTTTTCAAGAGTTGCATAATTAAGTTGAGGTCCTGTCAAAGTTTTGCTAGCATATGCTATTGCGTGATGTTTCTTTTCCTTAGTTTGTCCCAAAACTGCCCCCCACAAAGATAATCACTTGCATCACACATCAATTCAAAAGGTAGCGACCAATCGGGGGTTGAATGATTGGTGCGTAGATGAGCGCTTTCTTAAGGGTTTCAAAAGCTTTTAAACAAGCGTCATCAAATTCAAAGGGAGCATTCTTAGCTAGCAGATTTGTTAGAGGTCTAGCAATGTACGAAAAGTTATGTATGAACCATCTATAAAAGCCTGCATGACCTAGGAAGCTTCGAATTCCCTTCACATTAACGGGCGGAGGTAGTTGTTCAATTACTTCAATTTTAGCTCTGTCTACCTCTATCCCTCTCTCGGACACCAAATGTCCAAGTACTATCCCTTCTCTAACCATGAAATGACATTTTTCCCAATTAAGAACTAGGTGCTTTTCTTCACATCTTTGCAAAACCTTATCTAAGTTTTCAAGGCATTTATCAAAAGTTTTTCCATATACAGAAAAGTCATCCATGAACACTTCCATTATCACTTCAATCATATCAGAAAATATAGACATCATGCATCTTTAAAATGAAGCTGGAGCATTACATAGTCCAAAAGACATTCTACGGTAGGCATAAGTTCCGTATGGACATGTAAATGTGGTTTTGCTTTGGTCATCGGGGTGGATTGGTATTTGATGATATACCGAATACCCATCAAGGAAACAAAAGAAATAATGATTTGCCAATCTTTCCAACATCTCATCAATGAAGGGAAGTGGAAAATGATCTTTCTTTGTTGCCTTGTTTAGCTTTCGGTAATCAATACACATCCACCATCCCGTGACAGTTCTTTGTGGAATTAATTTGTTCTTGTCATTTCTAACAACTGTCATGCCTCCCTTTTTAGGCACAACTTGCACAGGGCTTACCCACTCACTGTGTGGCACAGGATATATGATCCCGGCATGTAACAGTTTCAAAACCTCTTTCTTAACAACCTCTCTCATCGCATTATTCAATCTACGTTGTGGTTCTCTAGAGGGTGTTATCTCAGGATCTGTAGGAATGCGATGGGTGCAAAGAACAGGACTGATTCCTTTATGATCTTGGAGTGAATAGCCAAAAGCAGATCTATACTTTTCTAAGACTGTGATCAATCGGAAGGTCTCCTCCTCAGAGAGTTTGTCATTAATTATTACAGGAGATTCTCGATCATTATTCAGAAAGGCATATTTAAGTCCAGAAGGCAGGGGTTTGAGCTCTATGGGAGGCTTAGGTGGTTCCTCAGACTCACTTAGAGGGTCGGATTCTAGCGTACTGTCTCCTTCCTCTTCTAGTGGTTCGGGATCATCCTCGAAATCTGGTTTGAAAGATGATTCAAGGGTTGTCTCTAAGACTTCTTCCATAGGATCAGGCTCAGGAAGTGACTCAGTCTCACTATTGAGAACACGAGTTATGGATATAGGCAGTTTAAAATTCTTCCCAAGGCTAATGTTCAAATTCCCTTCTTGTCCTTCTTGCAAAAGTCTTTCTATAGGTTGCCCAATCAATACGTCAAACTCTATAACATCAAAGACATAGAAGCTCAAATAAACTCTTATCTCCTTGACATAAATAGGTAAGACATAGAGAATTCCAAAACTTGGAATAAGGTGGCCTAAAGGACTTTTCATAAACTTTGTTGTTGGGGTTAAGGGCATGTCTTTTAAGAGATCTTGAGCAAATGTTGCAGACATGATGTTAACTCCCACAACAGGATTGTATAATGCTTCAAAAGATCCCTTGTGGATTCGGCAAGGTATGGTGGTTGATGTAAAATCAACTTGGATGATATCAGAGGAAAGCTCTGATTCATTCAACCAATCATTGCTTATAATCAACACAAGCTCTTTAGCATTTGCTTAAGGAAAGCCACCTCAGAAGAATTCAAGACTCTGTTACTAAGTGACGACTTCGTTGTCTTCTGTGGTCTCCTAATAGCATAATAATTCGAGGTGTTTCCATAATCAGCAAATACATCATCCTCGATCTCGAGCATGAATTTTGGAAGTGGAACTTCTTCCTCCTCCTGTGGTTCAAGCTCGTTGATAGTTGCAGGTTGAGATGTGGTAGGTGTGGATTCCCGATCAACTATCGGATCTTCTTCCTCTACTAGCTTCTTTAAAGATGCTTCATTTTCATGAATTTTTGTAAGGACATTTCTTGCAACATCAGGAGTGATATGCAAGAATGATCCTCCAGAAGCAAGGTTGAGCAATTTCGTGGTTTTTCTATTCAGACCCTTATAGAAATGTTGAAGTAGGACGGGGTCTAGTATGAATAGACTAGGTCCGAAATGAGTTAAGCGATTAAAAGCGTTCCCAGGCTTCAATTAAAGTCTCCTTCTTCTCTTGCCTAAAGGATAGGACTTCTAAGCGAGATCCACTACCCTAGAAATAGGATAGAATTGAAGGCAGAATTCAGCACATAATGCTTCCCAGTCACCTTTAACACTCTCAACGTGGAGATCATACCAATGTCTAGCTTCTCCAAATAAAGAGAAAGGAAAAAAAAAACTCCATCGGATAGTCTCATCGGACATATCCTTAATGCGCAAACACGCACAGGTTTGTTCGAATTCATTGAGGTGAGAATAAGGCCTAGCATTGTCTTCTTCTGAGAAAGATTGGTTTCTGACCACGTCTATTAAACATGGGCGTAGCTTATAGTCAGAGGCTAAGATTGGCTCTGCGGATGGCTCTGGCCCTATAAGCGTAGGCTTATGAAGTTATATTTATAGATAGGCGTGGAATTAAGTTGATCCATTGAAGGATAGAAAAGGTAAAGAGAAATGGAAAAGGTAAAGAGTGATAGTCTACAAAGAAAAGATAAGATTATAGTACAGGTTAAGATAAGTTCAGAGTGATCTCAGCGACGTCTTCCCCGGCAACGGCGTCAGAAATGCTTGTTGGTATCTGCTAATGCCTACTGAATAATTCCGCAAGCGCACGGATACGTTGTAGCACTTCACCGGATAAGTATACCCAGTTTTAATATCGAACCCAAAGAAAGATGTGTGAGGGTCTTCTAAACTACACTTAACCAACCGAGTAGCAAACAAGGTCAGAAGGTAGGGATATAGAGGGGACAACTAGGGCTTCTAGTTCAGGCTCAAGTAAATTATGATTAAAATGTTTCACTAGGGAGTTGGATAGGATAAGCACAGGCAAAACTATACTTAGCTACCAACTATTCTCCTGCTAGGCCTACTGACGGGATAGTGGAATAAGTAAGATTCAACGGAGCTATAAGTCACCTCCGCGAGCTACCACCAAATCTGGACAATAGGGTAAATCTACGAGTAACGGAGTCTAAGCACCACGCTTACACTATGAATACTACTCTAGCCCAAGAGCTACAAGGATTAAAGTACTCAAAAAGAGTCGTAAACTAGCAAAACAGAATAAACAATGTTACTTACTTGAACACAGAAGTTGACTCCCAAGTAGTCTCAGATACAAGCCGTAGAGGTAGCACCGATAGGCCGATACTCCTCCAAAACTTTCTCTTTAAACTCTATTTCTCTCCCTCTGAAGAACTAGCTTCTAGAGGTATAGAACTAGCTCTCACTTGGAATGCTAACTTGAGAGGTCATCCATTCAAGGGACACCTCCGAGAATCCTAATTAGGTTTTCTAGCTAAAGCTCTTCTCTTCTTCTCTTGGATTCTCCTCCATGGGGGGGGTGTGCCTCTCCTTTTATAGCCCTGGCGAATCAACGTGAGCCCTTGGATCAAACCGACCTTGACGGATGGTGGAGATCGTTCCTCAAAGGCGGTGGAGTAAACCGGGCGAACTGGGGCGCGAACCGGGGTGGCACCCCACCCGGCGGGTCCAGGGCCGAGACCGCCGGTCTGGCCTGGCCGCCCCCGGGCCCCGGCTCGGTGCAGTACCTTCTTCTCTTTCGGAATGTTCCTGTGTTGCCGTGGTGTCCATTCTGTCATTCTTCATTGCAGTGTAGCTCAAAAGTGTGTCTTTTTCGGCGTTTACCTGCAAAACCATTGATTCACCAAAACTCGTGGAATTCATTAGTTAAAGCCCTACTCTAGGTAGATGGATTGGTTTTATATCATTTTGGAAGATTAGTTGACGGTTGGATTTGATCATTAAGGACCGTCAACACACGGCCATCCAGTCGAGACAAGCAAGACTACTTGTACCAATATCTAAATCCACCGCATGATACTAGACATGATAGCAAGGTTGCCGGTACTTACGGAGGTCGACGGATCGATGGCTCCTCTCGAAGAACTCGACGACACGACAAAGGACTCAAAAACTTGGCACGGGGCCGGTTGTATTGATTTGATTGTGTATATCCTTTACAATGGTCGAGGGCTTATATTTATACCCTGGACATAACATGAATCCTAAGAGATTACGATTACACAATATATTAAAGGTAACTCAAAAGTATGGCGACTCTCAGCTCTAATCCTCTTCGGAGTCCTCGATTATCACGTTCCTTGCCTTCTATTCGGCTTTCTGCTCGCCATCTTTTACTTCCCGAACGGAGTCACCGCCTCCAAGGATAGCCGACCGCACGAATGTTTGCCGAATCGCCCAGAGTCAGCCGACCGCATGTACACTTGCCGAATTGCCCAGAGTCAGCCGAATGGATGCTTGCCGAATGTTCCTGAATACTTGCCTCTTGCGAGTCTACCACGCACTGGCCCACCTGTCATCCTTTCGGCCTTTACCAAAATCCAGTGTTAACAACGAGAAACGTCGCAGTACGTGGGATGCGGATCGATTCTTTTAGGGTTTTTTGGATTCACGCCATTACAACTTTTCAAGTTTGGAGAAACGCCATTACAATTCACTTATTTTGGGAAATGCCATTATAATTTTATCTCTTCCTCATTCATGCCATTTTCTACGTCTTCCGCGTATATAGGCCCGCTGTCAGATACGGAAATACGTATGGACGTTGCCTTCTCCGTTAGAATGAGCCCGCGCGCCCAGCACACAAAGGCGGACCAGCGGGCGCTGCTCGCCGCGCCGCCAGCACGCCAGGCGGACCCGCGGCGCCGCTTCGTAGCTGCCAGCACGCCAGGCGGACCAGCGGCGCTCGCTGCCGGCGGTCTATGCCTGAGCGGAGCGGCGGCGAGCGTGTGGCGAGTACCCACGAGGCCTGCACAAGAGCATAGCAGCCTAGGCGCTCCTGTGAGCAGAGCAGCCCAGGGGCGCGTGTGCGCTTCCGACGTTGCGGGCAGCCGTGAGGCGGCGAGGCTGTTCGCTGGGTGGGTCAACAGCACACTGGCCGCAGATGTTGAGGCAAATCTTGAAATTCTGAGTAGACACGCTTGAGCAAGTTTTTGTTCATGAAAAACCATATCTGACAGCTCGTCTAACAGAGATTGAAGAACTAATTGGCCTGCACCTGATGGAGTTGGCAAGCAGTTCTGTATCCATGAATTCAAGAATTGTTTTACAGGAGTAATGGTTGATTAGATTTCTTGTTTAGTACTAGTAGCCTTTGTGATACAGTGAACGACGATGAATAAGCTTGTCTTTTTTACCAGTGGTTTTCTGGCCTCTGTTTGTTAGCATAGTCTCCAAGAACGGTAGACTCTTGAAGGTGGAGGCAGTGAGCTGTGAGCGCCTTGAGGCTCTCGTCCATGCCGGTGTGAAGTCCTGCGGCAGCCGTGCGCACCGGACGATGAGCCGCATGTTGCTTTGCAGGCCCTGCTGAACCAGCTGCCGCTTGGCGCACTTCTCTGCGCTCACGCTGGCGACGGCGAGCTCCCCGTCCAACGACTCCTCCCTGCAGCACCTACGCTCCTGCGGCGATGACATTGTTTGCCCTTGTCGATGTGCAGGAGCAGGTTCTCTAGGATCCTGGACACGTGCTGCTGTGCGAGTGCCGTGCCCACGAGTGTGAGTGAGGAGCGCGGACGAGGCGCCGGCCTCGACCATGGCCGCGCGGTCGCCGCAAGGAAGAGAGGCAACAACCAGCCGCGTGCCTTGCATGCCGGCTGCTGCAGGCGCTCGTTGCGCTGGCCGCCCCTCGCCTCGCGCGTAGGCCGCCTCGCGTGTTCGTCGCGCTCTCCACCGCTCGGCTCATGCATAGGCTGCCTTAAGCGAGCGCCAGCGCTCCACCTTGTGTGCTTGTCGCCGCGGGAAAGATCACTTTAACGGAGAAGACACGTCCGTTTGTATTCCTGTAGATATATGTAGCTGACAGTGGGCCACGTACACGGAAGACGTATAAAATGGCATGGATGAGGGAGAGATAGAATTATAATGGCATTTTTCTAAATAGGTGAATTGTAATGGCGTTTCTCCAAAGTTGGAAAATTGCAATGGCGTGAATCCAAGAAACCCAATTCTTTTATGTTCCAGGATTATTAGGGGATATACCTCCTCGTGACGATTTGTTTGAGAACGGGAATGTGATCCACAAATATTTCGAACCTATCTGGCCGATCATGATCTTAGGATAATCAAGCTGTTGTAGAAAGGTTTCAATCCATAGTGTTTTTTCATGCTGTTTTCTCCTTGATGTATATATAAAATTATAGTATATATGTTACGTTCCTTGGGCCTGCAGCGTGTGGGCTAAGTAAGGACCATTTGCCAACTGTATTAGGGCTCCAACCATCTTAGTTGTACGTACAGCAAAGGAGCACACGCCAGTCGCCAGGCCTCTGCTCCTGCGTCGCACTCACGTACAGATCCACTTATAGCCCTGCTTTGGGACATCGTTCCCACCCACATCTCAAGCATCGATCCATCCCACATTAGGTGTGACTGCCCATGACCATCGTCCGAAACAGGTGTCATGTGGATGCATCAGATCGCCATTTTCTGTTTCCTTTTATCACTCCATCGATTTTTTAGTACAATTAATATTTACAAAGTACACTGACATGGTTTGTTGTGAGACCAATTTCATATATATCTATTACGATGTACACTGTCCTGGCTTGTACGTCTCAACTCTTTATATAATATACACAGATATCCGATCCCAAGGAAAAATGAACATTCACGAATCTTAGAATTTCAGTACTAAAAAAACACTGTTTCCATCGCAAGGATGAGTACAGCAAAGCGATAGGAATATGAATGGTATTTCTTATCAGTATAGCTGGCAATATGTTGGAATCGAGAGAACAAAGAACAGCTAATATCAGGAGTTGTGATGAATTTGTGGGTGAAAATGGGATTACGAGACATCAGGAATACTATGGAGTACAGGTTTTCGGGTTGATAGTTTCTAAGATGTCATCAATGGAAATGTAATACGATCCAGCAGTGGTCTAGGATGCCACCGTGCACCCTTCTACCGCGATCCGTCTCTGCGGCCGCTTGGCAAGGACAGGGGCAGTGCACTGTAGCAGCGTACCGTTAGCTGCAGTATGGTAGAAGGCAGCTGGTGGAGTGGGGTGCGATCGAACCAGGACAGCAGTCGCATTGCCTAGCTACCATTCTTGACGCATTTTGATTTTGTAAATAATTTTGCTCACCTGGGAGCCCGGCCCATGTGTTCGCCCATTTCACTCAGATGGATCATGGGATAGCTATATATAGGTGAAATAGCCATTTCCGCCCTTCAACTTTCACGCAAGGCTCACTTTGGTCCCTGATCTTTTAAAGTGTCTAATTTAGTCCTCTAACTTTTGCTTTTCGGGCCGATCTCGTCCCGTCGTTCTTTATGGGCTACCACGTGGCCACCAACACTTGTGAAATGACCAGGCTATCCTCCTTCAATACTACACAGGTCACGGCAACCATTTCCTCCATCATTCCCGATTCCCCTTGTTGGAATAGCTAACAACATGGTGGGCTATGACAGGCTTTGAGGGCGACACCACATCATGGCCAGAATAAATGCTCTGTTACTGCTTCATCCAATACACTGGTCGTTGTAGCTTCATCCAATATAAAGAACAACCAATGCATGTTAACGGCAGTGCTGAGGGGTAGGATAGTTCCGAGTATAAATTTGTAGTCGAAGTCCACATTTTTCTGTTGAAGTCATACACACACGCAGTCATTCCAGCACGTGAGAGTTTTCTTCTGTTTGATCACAAAATTTGATTCTACTTTGCATAAGAGACTTTGTACATGAATTAGATGCAACTAGTTCATCAACCCGTGCTCTCGCACGGGTTAGAATCTTATTAGAAGACACTAACTGAATACAATTACTTATAAATATTTTTTCTCTTCATCAATGTTCTAAAATAATAGCTATGATAGGTACTCATATATTCTGTATTCAGTTTTGATAATCTATCCATTATTGATCTTTATGTACTTTTCATCCACATCCATGAGATTTTTTCTTTACATAGCACCTATCTTTATCTCCAATATGCATTTAGTTTGAAACATTTGTTTAAACTATGATGGTTTTAGCTGTAGCCTATTTTCGGATGATATGAACCTAAATTTTGATTCTTTTTTTTTTTGCCAAAATTTTGAGTTTGTCAACTGCTGAGATACAATGACTATTATTTATAATGGTGATTATACTCTACCAGTCTGTTGGCAAAATATTTTAGGTTTTCTTAAGAATTTTATGATTTTATATTTATTATTTCTAGTTGTCTCATAAGTAATAATTTTGAGGATTAATCATTTTCTCTAGCATAATATGTGTTTAATTGAAACATAACCTTAATGTATATGAACTCTTATCACTTTATGTAATAATGTAAACATCTTTATTTTAACTTTCAACTTTTAATCATATTTTAGTTTAAAATTTCAATGTTTATTGTAGTACTTATTCAAAATTTTTATTTTCTATTTTATTAAAAGAATATTGTAGGTCCAAGACCACCTTCTTAGTTCTTACAATGGCTTAAATAGCTATTTCACATGCACCATGGCACTCAAGATGTTGAATTTATTATATTATATTAATATTGTTTTATTAAACAAATAATAATCCTTAGAATTAAATTAGTAATATTCATATGATATAATATTACACTCAAATTCTTTAAACATTTTTTTTAGATAACAGCTTGCAGAATTTACTATCATAAGTATTAATATAAATAAAAGTGAATTGTAAGTGTTGTTACTATATGATTTTCTAAGGATATTTTTTCATGCTTGATAAGCTTATAAAATGGATATTTGTCCTAGTGTATATATATTGTTTCCTTGGTCTACATAGTGGAACATAGCTTTGTGCATAGTTTCAAATTAATAGTGGCAAACATGTGTATGGATGTTCAATTATTTTCCATAACAACATATGTTAGCATATTTACATGTAGATTTTTGTTAATTTTTTTTGTGGCGGTTGGGATAGATAATTTAGTTACAAATTATATATATAGAATATATATTATATTACATTATCTTTCGTAATATCAGGTTGGTTAGTTTGAAGCATCATCTTTTGTAATGATAGAGTTAGATAATTTGTTAAAAAATATTATGAGACCAGTTAGCTATCTTTTTGTATTGTGGTGGTTGAAGTTTTTCCATATAGGTTTTACTAATAACTCCATGGATCTTGCTCCACTTAAAATGTTCAACATCATTAACATGTAAACTCGAAGTATTCTATTGAAGTTATTATTTAAGTGAACCAAAAAAAATTGTAACTCATGGTTAATAAGGATTATATAAGACTTATTTGTTCAAAGTAATCCAATACTCTTGCTTTCATTTTTCACAATTCTTTCTCTCATCTAATATCACCTAAAGTTTTATATATATGACCATACCAAAATAGTATAAAATAAGAACTTCGATGAAGACATACTAAATTGTAATTATGACTAAATTTAGTAGAGAAATTAAATTGTGGCAGTGGAATCTAGCAAGATGGCCACACCTTTAGTTTTAGGTGTAGGTGCAGCTGGTGCCAGCGTTGATGTAGATGCCTTGGACACCAGCCCGTGTTGATGTAGATGCCGTGGACACCGGATGTCATGCCACTGGCAGCCCGCGTGTTTGCATCTGTCCCATGCGTATGGCCATCTTGCAAGTATATGGCGAGTACGGGCGCGTGAATGGTTTCTTTATTGACTTAGACATGTGTGCATATATACAATCATGTCAGGCAGATGCATGCGTTAAGATAGATGCATTCATGTAATATGCTCAGCCAGCTTTGGGTCCTCATGCACGTGTCTAATGACTGCACCGACATCCTGCCTTCTATCTTTATGCCACGGGGTCGCCCGGCACCGATAGGTCGAAGTATCACCGGTGATGTGTGAGCGGATCATGTCGCTGACACCTCTCGGCTCTCCTGTGCTGGTGACACCTTGATCATCTGGCTAACAGTAACATGCATGCTTATGTGCAAGACCAAAGAAGATAAAAAACACAGATTTGTTTTATTTCTCACCATCATGGTGGATAACGTGAAGCCATATCAGCCTTCGTTGATCCCTTGTTCCCAGTCCCGATCATCCTTCTTGGTCGAGGCTCCTAGTACCTGGTCCCAATCTTGATGCAAACAGAGCTCCAAGGCCGCTGCTACTGTCGATATGGATGTATGGAACAGCGCCGACGGGTGCCTTCTGATCCTCTTCGGTGGTGAAAAGCCAGGCGCCGCCGCCAGAGCCGGATTAGGGAACCCTTTTCTTTGATTGTAATTACAGATTTTAAAATAAAAATGTATTTATAATTTATCTTTATTTTATTTTTTATCTATAATATAATGGCAGAGTGGGTAATTTCTTAGAAACTAAAATAGATCTAATGGTTACAGATTGTTAGAGCCTATAGATTGAATGGACAGATGTTTCGATTAATATGAGAATTTCTAGTATTTATTTTTTTTTAGAAAGCTCTGGGACCTCTAATTAGTAGTAGTAAGATAGATTCAGAAATTTAGATATAAAGTTAGAGGGTTGTTTTAAATCATTTTTTCTAATAGCAAAAGATGGGTAATTTAGATACAATGTGAGAGATTTATTTTGATTTATTTTTCATAATGCTAAAGTGGGTAATGTAGATATATAAATTCAGGGGGTTATTTTGATTTTTTTTATAATGACAGATGTATGTGGGGAATTTACATATAAATTTAGGAGGTTATTCTGAATTATTTTCGTAATGGCAGTGGTGGGTAATTTAAATACAAAATTAGAGGGTTACTTTATGTATTTTTATAATGGCAGGTGGCTAATTTTTGGAATAGATCTGATGGTTATTATCAACTATGGTGATTAGTGTCTATCAAATTAAAGGCCAGATATTTCTAATTATTGTGGGAATTTCTAAAATTTATCTTTTTTTAGCTTAAGCGTCTGGTGATAATTAACGTGGTGCCTCTGTTGGGGGCCTCTAATTAGTAATAGTAAGATGGAGTTATCGGGTTATAGGAGTTGGAGGTATTAGAATAGAAGTGGATGTCGTCAGTAGAAAGCACACTACATTTCTTTTCTTTGTAGCATGCATTTCGGGTAACAACTTGCTCTATTCAAGAATGAGTGCCTGGAGACGCGACCGTACTAAACGTCTTATCTACATACCAGTCATGGACTGGACATATCGTGGACTGCAACCTCTTCGCGAACAGACACACAGCAAACGGTAGTTTGCAGCATCCATTCCAGTGGTGATCTACCTGCCATGGGTAGAAACCTGAAGATCCCAAGAGGTGATCCATTGCTCAAGGAAGTCTACTCTGCTCTCATTTACTGGGATCAGATCAGACTCGATTTCTGAGAAGACCTGGTGGTTTGCTCAGGGAGAATCACTTGATCGAGGAGTAAGACTGCTTGTTGAGAAGCCTGGCGCTTTGCTCTGGAAGCTCCCCTGGAGTCGTTTCAGTTCTTTAGCTTCTGTTAGTTTGGTTTCTGCGGTCTTCACCACTGTTGTGTCATTGTCTTGTCCTCAATCCATCTCAGCTTTGGTTTCTGCTACCTCCGGTTGGTGCGTAGCTGTCTCTGATCTGGTTGGTGAGATGCTTACCCTTTGGAGTAAAATCTGTGCTGTAAACGTTGGTTGGTCTTTTGGCTAATATAGTTGGAAGGCCGGGGCTGCTTGCCCTTGAACTCGAACTCCTAAAAAAAAGTTTACAGCATCCGAACTGGTCATGCTCATCACGCAGATGCAAGTTTTGTGTTTTAATTGGCAACAGGTTGCTGGAGTGACAATGATTTTATTACAAAATGGGACAATTTCCTTCATGTGCATAAGTGCAACCCATGGATTAGCCTAGTCCCCCAATGCTCATGTCCTTAATTACATTGATGCAGCAAAGTATCTGTACAATAGAGTAGGTACCGTACTATATATCCAGGCATTTACTTGGTATAGTCCAACAGCTTTATACAGAAGGTCTTATATTATGCTTTAAAGGATGCATATTTCGAGCTCATTAGTGTACGCGATAAAAATTCTACATTTGAATTTGCTCCGCGTTTGTTCATTTTTGTCATTTTCTCGTGCACATTATCTTTTAATCTAATGTCGTGAAATTTGACGAGTGGCCCGACTAGAGGTTAATGGCCAACGTCTTTCCTTAGAAAGCATTACGTGGACCACATTTCTGGACAAGTAAGCTTTTTTTTTTTTTTTTTGAGAAAAGTGGATGCTAGGAGATGGAAGTATGAGTTTAATTAGGCCCTCCAGCAGATACTGTTCTTATTATGGGCTATGGAGCTAAAGCTGAAAGCCTCTAGGAGCTTCACCAAATTAATGATGCCTTGTGAAGGAAGCACCAATAAAAAATAATAAGTAATAATCTAACCAATTCAAAGCGACTCAGTGGTTGGAAAGGAAAAATGCTCTCGGTAGGTGGTCATTTAGTATTAATCAACTCGGTGCTTTCTAGTTTACCAATGTTTATGATATCCTTCTTCGAAATCCCAAAGGGAGTTTTGGAGAAGATCGATTGCTATAGATCACGTTTCTACTGGCAGAATGATCAACATAAGCGGAAATATAGATTAGCCAAATGGGAAGTTTTGTGCCAACCAAAAAATCCAAGGGGGTTAGGCATACAAAACTTAGATATACAAAATAAATGTTTGCTAAGCAAATGGATTTTTTAAGTTGCTAAATGAGGACGGCATGTGGCAAGAGCTAATAAGGAACAAATATATGAAAAACAAAACATTAGGAAGTTGTGTTAAGAAAACTACCGACTCACACTTTTGGAAAAGTTTGATGAATATTAAAGAGACATTTATGGGGTATGCGGTTATTTTAAAGTGAAGGATGGTTCACAAACACGGTTTTGGTTAGACACGTGGTTGGGTAATATACCATTAAAGGACAAGTTCTCAGCGTTGTTCAATATTGTAAGAAGAAAACAAGATTCTGTGGCTCAAGTCTTTAGCTCCGTACCTCTAAATATTTCGTTCCGACGGAATTTAGTGGGAGCTAACTTAAGAAATTGGCATAGAATCGTTAATTCTTTACAGGATATGAACTTACTGCAAGAGAAAAACTTGTTTATATGGGCTTTACATCCTTCAGGAAGCTTCTCCGTCAAATCTATGTATGCTGCATTAATTAACAATGGAATCAGAGTTTTCCAAGATATTTGGCAAATCAAAGTACCTTCGAAAATAAAAATTTTTCTGTGGTACCTAAAAAAAGAGGTAGTTCTAACTAAGGATAACCTTGTTAGGCCGAATTGGAATGGAGACAAAACATGTGCTTTTTGTCACTGTCAAGAAACCATTCATCATCTTTTTCTAGATTGCTATTATGCCAAATTCTTGTGGAGAGCTGTACATATGTTATATGGAATATCACCCCCTACGAGTATAAACAACTTATTTAATTCTTGGTCGAAGAGGTCTAATAAGGATCAAAATACATTGTTATTAACTGCAGCAGCCACACTTTTTGTTGGTCAGTGTGGATAACAAGAAACGAGGTGGTCTTTGACAAATGTAGGCCAAAATCTTTTTTGCAGGTACTGTTCAGGGGAACTCATTGGCTTCGTCAATGGGTGCAATTGCAGCGGCGTGAAGATCTAAAGGAGGTGCAACTTTCAGTTGGGCGGCACCTTGAGTCTTCAGCTTTGCAGCTATTTGGATCCAATGGATGGCTATCATCAAGATTTATTGGTTTTAATTAGTCAACACTTTATCTCGTTTGTTTTTCCACATGAGTTCTATGACAATGTTCGCTTTGTTAAGTGTGTGTGGCAGCCTTCGGGCAAAATTCTGTAATTTTTGGTCTGATTCTATCGTTGATAGATGAAGCCGGATATACTATCCTTTATCTAAAAAAATCAAAGTGACTAAATGTGCTACTTCTTGAAAATTTAGTATCCCTAATGTTCTTTTAAAAAATTAGACAAATCAAAGTTAATGTATAGTTCTTCTCTTGTACTCCAAATAATGCTAAAGGAAAACAGTGCCACAAGTCAGTGCGTAAATTTTACTTGGAGTACAATATATATACAAGGTAGGTGGCCAATGATATTTGGGCATGTCCTTTCCTCCAGCTATATAATAACCCGATGCCAGATGTACATGCTTCACGATTCAGATGAAACAACAATAGTAGTTGCCATATACAATCCAAGCTGAGTACCATCTCAGAGCAACACAATGTTGTAGTTCTAGCATACAGCAAGTAGATGTTGAAAGTATTAGGGAGATATTGGTAAAAGTGTTTCCTTTGGAATCAGAGGCATCAGGTGCACAATGGACACTAATTTGAAACCTAACCTGATAAAGGATACTTAGCCCAGCCACACCTTGGTGCCTCTCTAGACAATGGTTTGTTAGGGCCCATCTTGGTTCCTCACCGACAGCGTTGGAGGCTGCTGTCAGCGTTGGAGGCTGCTTCATGCCGATAGCAGTGTATTGGAATGCGGTGTTGTGGAAGGAGACAAGAGATGTTCCCAGAGCATACCCCTTGTGCTCAGCTCCTCGTTCCGCCGGTCCGCTATCACATCTTGCTCTGAAACATCTCACGGATTATCCTTCCTCCACAAGGATGTTGTGCTTGATAGATGCAAGTCTTGATTAGAGCACATAGGTCCAATTATTAAAGACTAAGGTCGTCATGTGCCCTGCATTCTGATCTAGTCATAAACACCCCCTAAATGTTCATATGCACATGCATGTGTGTGCTGACAGCTTTAAGTTTGATGCTTGTACTGATCTCTGCTGATTGCCTGCTGGCAATCCTTGATGAATGAACGAAATTTAAAGTCCCAAAAAAAAAGTTTGATGTTTGTCCCACCAATGCAAAAATAAAGAAGGACCAGTTTTGGAATCCTTGAATGTCAGTTTTGGTATAAACAGATGATCCTCTTCACTCTCAGGTATTTCTAACCAATATCAGAGAGCAATTAACAGTACCTTTTTATTTGAAAATCATGACATATCTTTGAGCTGTGGGTGATTTTGCTACTATGCAACGCGGCGGAGGCAATAGAAAAACCAGCCGCCATAGTGTAGGCTATTGGATTAGTACATCTTGGAAGCAAATAATTCATCCAGAAACGTAGATGAACACTATTTCTCATCTTCTTTTACTTTTTTCAGAAACACATGTTTTTACAACACATGAATTATATAGGGAAACTGCAATGCAAGTCTTGTTAGTGACAAAGCGGTCTCTCAGTCATACACTTAAATTGGTATATATTGATAGGACCCTCACCTATGGCTAAATAAATGAAATAACAACATTATTAATTAAACATTGTATTGGATTTGATCCCCATAGGTAGAGACAAAACACCTTCTTCTAGCCAAACCACTAAACCAGGTCCGGCACACTAGCAGTCCAATCCAAACGCATCTGAGCTTCACAACAATAACCGGATACGCTCACTAAGGGGAAAGATCACCACTGCTACCATGTAGAAGAATTTGTCTCCCTTTGGATTAGAATCCAAAACATACAGCTGCGCTTAGGTGTGCGTGACTTGATCACCTGGATACGGATGTCGGATGGCTGCTACTCCACTTGCTCAGCTTACCATATCCAGATCAGCGGATCCTATGTGTGGCAGAACCTTCTAAATTATATGGCCCACAAGCACCTGACATTGTCCTTAAGACCTCTGTCAGCCGTACTTGAGTAACACATAACCTAGAATGTTCTGTCGGGTGAAACCCCGATGAACCACGTTTCCTCCAGGATCGATACTTACAGAGACATCACAGTATTACAACAGTTTTCATACAAAATACCAGAGTAGCGGAAGACTTACAATAACTTAATTTATAAAACTTTTGTCAAACTTATACAAACCAGGGTAGCATTATTACAAGACAGCGGAAGTATCATTACTTAACTTTATTACAATCACCCAACAAAAGCGCCCTGCCCACGGGCCACACAATCTATTCCTCAGCAGACTCTTCCTCGATCACCGTCATGCAACAAGGGCCGTAGCACACTTGTTCACACGGTTCACCTGCAATAGGGGTTGAACAAACCCTGAGTACAAAAAGTACTCCGCAAGACTTACCCGACCAAAAATTTAGGAGAAGACTCAGGAATGCTGGCTAGTGGGAGTCAAGGTGAGGCTTTAGCAAGATCAAATGACACCTTTGCAAAAGAGACTAAGCCAGTCCTTACTTTACTACAACAATCATTTGTCAACCATGTACCGGATTCCAAACTTTCCATCATCAACTTCCATTATTACTACGATGCCGGGACTCGGATCACGGCTCCCATATCGTGGAGCACACGACGATTCGAATCGCTTAATATACCCAGCTGGGGCTTCCTAGCCACACGATGTATGCAGGACCAAACATCTCACATACATCAACTCACGCTTGCATTTCTCCAGACCAGAACGGGTCCTAGCTACGAGGTACAGTACACCATCTCCCTACGCCGCGGTCCCCTTCCACGGTGGCCCCGTAGGATGGGTACACGCTACACTCGTCCCCCCAGATCCGTTCTCGCATGAATAGTACAAGGGAGCTTACCGCCATTAGCATGCGACTAGTACTATCCAATAACCTCATGATCCCAGCGCCAAACAACGGACGGTCCTTAACCGACACAAGTGGACGACACTACACCAGGGCAGTAGCCCCTCCTGATGCAAGTCACTCCACCGACGTCTCAGTTTACTCATCATCATGCTCTTGTTGCGTACCCATAACCCGATCAAAGTGAAGGGATACCAACAAGTAACATCGAGTTTTTAAGTAAATGCCCTCAACGGGGATATTGTTATCATATTTTTGGAAAACGTTTCATTTGTAAATCCTAGGCTATCGGCAAGACTAAGCATATACTAGCATTTGCGAAATCAAAACAGTATCCGGGGTGTATAGCAAGGTACGGTAAATGCATCAAATAAGGATATCACACAACTCCTGTTACCTAATGCATCACATCAGGAACATATAATATAAAAGATTTTCGAAATACAAGGAAGGGTTTGAATGCATCCGGGGCTTGCCTTGGGGCTTGACGAAGTTAGGTGCAGTGATGACACTGTTGAGATCAGGACCAACCTCTTCACGCCGAACACCTTCTTCAGATGGCACGGCTACACGATTGAGATGCATGATCACAATGCAGTGATAAAAGAGCATGCGATAATGATGCAACGATTGTTAACCGATCTTGAGTATAACTTTCCTTCACGGTATAGTTGCACTAAGAAGGTATAACTAGCGTCGACGACGACGGACTAACGATACGCAATCAACATAAAATGCCGAAGGTCATTAAGGTTAATGACCTAGGGTCATCACTCAATCCCAAAATCAGGCAACACTAACAGTGATTAAGGTTGATTACTAATTTATTGACCATTTTTACAGTCGTTGAAAGCCACTAATTAACTTGCTAATTGGAGATTAATTAAACCCTAATTAACCACATGATTAATTAATTAAACATTAATTTAAACAAGGTATTAATTAGGCATAATACAAAACTTAATCAAAATAGGATCAAATTTTATAATTAAGATCATCATTACCTAATTAGCACACAAAACAAATTTCATAATTTTTGGACTCATATTTTAATTATTAAAAATCATTGAAGTGGCATTTAATAATTAAAGGAGAATATTATAGCACAATTAAATTTTATTGAAAAAGCAAAGTTAGTATTTTTCATGGACAGAGCACATCACAGGGATCATACACATATTTTTATCACAAATTTATCTGCCCAAAATAAATCAGTAGAAAAAGATGAAAACCAACATTTGGAAATTCATTTGAAAAAAGGAAAAACATCTCCCTCTCCTTCTCGGGCCACGATGCGGCCCACACAAAGACCTGCCCGACCGGCTTTCTCCAGCCGCCACAAGACGCACACGGCCCGGCCCAACTCGGACGCAACGCTGCCCGCGCCTCCTTTTTCTCTCGACTCGGCCCGACAACACAGCCCAGCGCGTTAGCCCTCCCTTCTTCCTCCTTTCTGTTTGAACCGAGCAAGGCACGGCGGCGGCGTCGGCCGACGAACTCGCCGACGGCGCTTCCTCCGGCGAAACCGACCGCACCAACGCGTTCCTCTCCTCAACACGCACTCAAAGAAGCTATCGGACGACTATTGCCTTACCGAAAGCATGCACGACGGCGGCAGGCGGCTCGGCAAGACGACGACGAGTGGCGGCGCAGCGGTGTTCGACCAAACCACTGCGAACTAGACGCAACCATTACCCTAGATCGATTTAGTAGCTCACCACTGCTTCAAAACAGGGACGTCGCGAGCTTGAAGGTAGGCGAAGGATGATTGATGGCGGTGGCTACGGCTGCGGCGGCGTGAACCGAGAGGTTCAGTGATGTTCCAGCTCGCCGGAGCTTTGCCCGAGGAACGGAAAAGCTGAACATGGTCGAGTTCAAGGGGATTCTGAAACAAGATAAAGGAGAGCGCGAGCCCCCCCGGGCTACCCTACCCAAGACGAGGTGCCCACGGCGGCGATCCGGCCGGAAAGAAAGACGACGGCGTCGCCCGTGCTACTCCGGCGATGCTATGAGACAAGAAGTGGCTCGATCAGTGCGCAAGGGAAAGACGGAGCTGTGTGCAGGATGAATTGGATGATGATCAAGCACGAAGTGTGAATTGCACAGAGGAACGACGGTGGCCGGCGTTGAGCAGTGAGAGAAAAGAGAGACGAAGACGGCCGGCTCGGGGGTTTTTATAGAGCAAGGATGGTCGACGTGGTCGCAGGCGGCTTCGCGATGATGGCAAGGTGGACGGCAAAGCGTGAAAACGGGGAAGACGCCGGAATTTGCCACGGCGGCCGGCGAGCCCATGCCGAGCACTGTAGCTCCCCCTGTTGAACACTGTAGCACAGAGCCAGCTCATCATCTTCCCTTTTCAAATTACTCTCAACTTTTGAATAAAAGTTCAAAAAATCCAAAAATACAGATTGCTCCAAATTTCATGCTTTACAACTTTCATTTAGAAAGTTTTGTCAGATTTCAAATGGATTTTGAATTTGAATTTCAAATTCAAAAAGAGGGCAAAAAAACAATTTTAAGGATTTCAAAATTACTTTTAATTTTTGAATAAAAGATGAAAATATCCAAAAATAAAAGTTATTTATTTTCTCAAGATCTACAACTTTCATGTAGAAAGTTTTTCATGAAACCAAATAATTTTTGAATTGGAGTTTAAAAATCAAAAGGGGATATTTTCCAATGTGAAGAACTTTTGAAATTAGTTCAAATTTTATTCAAAAACTTGAAAAACTTTATATACCAAAGTTGTAGAGGTCAAAGAGATGCACAAACTGTATTTTTGAAGTTTTCCCAAATTTTGAATATTTTGAGATGAAATTGAAAAGGGGGCAAAAACACTTTGAAACTTAGGGTTTTTGAAAAGGAATTTCAAATTGGAATTTTGGGCAATTAATTCATGATATTGTGGAACTTTTCAAACCCAACCAATAGCATACTTTCAAAGTACAAACTTCATACTTTGAAATGGTGCCATTGGTTAGCAACTTTTATTTAGAAAATCAATTATGGTTAGCTCACCAAAATTGAAACTGAAATTCGAATTCCCACACTTAGCCATTTCTAGCTAGGGTTGGAATTTGAATTCCAATTTCAACTTGAGTTCTTGCTTTTAGATAATTGACTTGTAAAACATTTTTGGAATGTTAATCATAGTTAGCCAAACACTTGCAAACATCAAAATTGATTTTAGTTGATCACTTTTATAAAAGTAAAATTGTGAGTGGAATTTAATGACTTGCACATACGATATAAAAAGAGCACAACCAATCCTAAAAATTGATAAACTCATTTTGGTTGTTTGAATTAGTGTTCTCTAATTATGAATGCTCATGCAATGATGATGATGACATGGCAGGTTTAGGCTAACGTAACACCGGGGGTGTTACACTATGGGAGGTTTAGGCACAACCAAATTTGGAAGGCACACATTGAAAACAAATGCAAATTCTTTGCTTGGATTCTCGTTCAAGAAAAAAAATCCTTACATCAGATAACTTGCAAAAAAGGATCGCCTAATCAAGAGCGTTGTGTTCTCTGTGATGGGCCATTGGAGACCAGCCTGCACCTTTCACTTTTGTGCCCTTACGCCAAGGTAGTGTGAAAGCAAATCTTGGTTTGGGAACACTCACACCCATGACTAGTGGGAGGAGACCGCAAGGAAGGTACTCAACGAAGTGAGATGGCGTTTCAACGGAATGGTGTTCTACACTTTCTAGAATAAATGGAAAGAGCGGAATAGACTGATTTTCAATAATGTCTCAGAAACACCGTTATAGACAGCCTCAAGAGTGAGGGAAGACATTATGCTAAGAAAGAAGACCACAGATAGAATGGGTTAGCAACCACTTATTAGTGAGTTCAGTGTGTGCTCGTCATTTCCCTGGTTGAGTCCTGGAATGATGCTTTGTATATAAAACCTCTTTTTTTGTACCTTAATTGAAAGGCAAAGCTCTCGCCGTTACTTAAAAAAAACACGTCTGATTTAGCTCGTTGCTAGAGAACTGAGCCGAGTGATGAGCAGGAGGAATCCAGCTAGCATTGGTCGTCTGACAGACCTTGCAAATATGTTACCAAAATATGCAATTTACGACGTTAAAGCAAGCAACTCATGTCTATCCTTATTCAATGACCATGCACCTCCCATAAGCACAATAGACATGAAAAACTGCCGACGGTGAAGGTGGTAATAGACGACTACTTGGTTGGGTACTCAGGACGTGAGGATATGGGTCCTAGACGTGCAACCTGATAGTAAATCCGGATCCCTGTGGGCTCCAGCAGATCCGTCACTGATGAGCCAATGGTGAAGGTGTGCTCTGACAGTTATATAGGGCATAAGAGTCAGTATCATTGGCTTTCAAATATAGCTTCAATGCTTTGGGTCATCGAGGAGGCATCAGGTGAAAACATCTAAATAACTAATGTATACCTTTTGTCCTGTGCCACAGATATAGGTTCCATGAAAGTAGTCCAAACAGACATGAGAGGGACAAGAACAGCTAGATGACATGAACACTATCTAAGAAAACTAGGAGTTGGAGGCCTCAGGAGCAATATTTCTTCCGAAATTGATTCAGCAGCCAAGATATCACCGGTGAATGTTGCTGGCAGCCGATCCCGTGGTGCTAAGAGCAGCAACAGACTGCCCACTTGAGTTGATGTGACTCTGTTAATAAAAAAATTGAGAGGTGGTACATCCCTGCCTGGTGAGGGAAAATGGAAACTCTTATGGATGCTAGCATCTGTTAATAAAAAAGCAAAAAAAGATCTTTGCTGTGCCGCTTTCACCGTGGCCTTTTGTCGATAAGCCTTGGCGTGACCAGTTGCAGCCTGCTCTGACTGAAGGCCGCAAAAGGCTCAAGAAGTAAGGATGGAAGACAGATCGAGCTGGAAGGCCACATGGAAATGAGCTTAAAAAATGATGAAATACAAAACTTGACAAAAATGAAATTTACTCTGTTGAAAAGTAGAATGAAATCCAATCCAAAAAAGCATGCCACCGCTAAACCAGGTCCGCACACTAGCAATCCAATCCAAATGCGTCTGAGCTTCACAACAATAACTGGATACGCTCAATAAAGAGAAAGATCACCACTGCTATCCGTGTAGAAGAATTTGTCTCCCTTTGGATTAGAATCCAAAAATACAGCTGCGCTCAGGTGTGCGTGACTCGATCACCTGGATATGGATGTCGGATGGCTGCTACTCCACTCGCTCAGCTTACCGTATCCAGTTCAGTGGATCCTATGGGAGGTTTAGGCACAGCCAAATTTGGAAGGCACAAGCTGAAAAAAATGCAAATTCTTTGCTTGGATTCTTGTTCAAGAAAAAAAATCCTTACATTAGATAACTTGCAAAAAACAGGATGGCCTCAACAAGAGTTGTGTTCTCTGTGATGGCCGTTGGAGACCGGCCTGCAACTTTCACTTTTGGGCCCTTATGCCAAGGCAGTGTGAAAGCAAATCTTGGTTTGGGAACGCTTTGACATACAGCTCCAACAAACACCACAAGACCCCACGCACACCCATGATTAGTGGGAGGAGACCACAAGGAAGGTACCCAATGAAGAGAGAAGGAGTTTCAACGGAATGGCGTTCTACAATTTCTGGAATATATGGAAATAGCGGAATAGACGGATTTTCAATAATATGTCCGAAACGCCGTTGTAGACAGCCTCAAGAGTGAGGGAAGACATTATGCAAAGAAAGAGGACCACGGATAGTATGGGTTAATTAGCAACCACTAGTGAGTTCAGTGTGTGCTCGTCATTTTCCCTAGTTGAATCCTGGAATGACGCTTTGTATATAAAACCTCCTTCTTTTCTACCTTAATTGAAATGCAGAGCTCTCTTGCTGTTACTTTAAAAAAAACATGTCTGATCCAGCTCGTAGAGAACTGAGCCGAGTGATGAGCAGGAGGAATGCAGCTAGCATTGGTCGTCTGTCAGACCATGCAAGTTACCAGAATATGCAACTTACGACGTTAAAGCAAGCAACTCATGTCTATCCTTATTCAATGACCATGCACCTCCCATAAGCATAACAGACGTTGAAAAACTGCCGATTGTGAAGGTGGTAATAGACGACTACTTGGTTGGGTACTCAGGACGTGAAGAATGGGTCCTAGACGTGCAACCTGATAGTAAATCCGGATCTCTGTGGGCTCCAGCAGATCCGTCACTGATGAGCCAATGGTGAAGGTGTCTCTGACAGTTATATAGGGCACAAGAGTCAGTATCATTGGTTTTCCAATATAGTTCCTTCAATGCTTTGGGTCACCAAGGAGGCATCAGTTGGTGGAGAACATATAAAGAACTAATGTATACCAGTCCTATACCACAGATATATACTCCCTCCATTTCAAATTATAAGTCGCTTTGACTTTTTTGGTACATCCATTTCGCTACGTATCTAGATGGCGAAATAGTGGTTTTGGCCACCCCGGCGGTGAAGCCTTCATCGGCGCCGCCGCCGATCGGCCTTGGCGTCGGTAAGACCGGTGGGCTGCCGGCGTTGATCCGCGAGCCCCGGTGTGCCTGATCATGGGAGATGCCTCCCGTGGTGCTCGCTCCTTCGACTCGGCAAGCCTTTCGGCGGATCACGGCAAAGGATACGGGGTGGAGAGACCAGGCCTACACAAAGCAATTGATGTCCTCCTCAATTCAAGAGCTTATGGCTGTTTCTTCCAGTAATCTTTGTGAAGGATCGGGTCATTTTTGGGAGTCCGAATCTGACTCGGATTGCGAAGACCTTGGAGATGCGGAGCTCTGAGCACAGCACGAGGTCCAACTCTCCGGCATCGTGGAGTCGATCTGCAAGGCGGCTCCCCAGCCCTGTCCGGTGGCGAAGGCAGTCCCGGCCACGGCGATCGCTGCTTCCCCTCCACGACGGGTCAAGGCGCCATGGAGAAGGGTATGGAAAGGACCTCTGCCACCTCGCCGGATCACCCCGCCGGCTACCATCGGCGATCTCATCATGCCGGCCTTGGCGGCGGCTGCGGGCCGACGGCGAGATCCGCAGCAAGTGGGATTTCAAATTTTGAATCCTGGAAGTCAGTCACCACGTTCCAGCCCGACGGATCCAAACCGGGCCGTGACCCGTGTCCAACCGGAATGTTGGGCCGCGTCCACGTCTCGGCTAACGACAGGTGCAAAGCCGATCCGGCGGCTGATCAACCCGTCGCTATTCCAAGCGCCGCCGACGCCTCGCCCCATCGCCGCCGCGACAACACTGAGATCCTACCGTGAAGCACTAATGGCAGGGGGTGATCATCCTGCTCGGGGCCGTGGCCCTTACCGCGGAGCGCCGGCCGATCGCCGCCGGGGGCGTGGAAGGTCCCCCACCATCGACGGTAGGGGGCGCGACCATGGCCGTGGTCGTGATCACCGGGGGGACACCCTCAGACCGGTGCGGCCGGGTCGTGGAGGGCCCCAAGCTGGAGCGGCTGGACGTGGGGGGCCTCAACCCCCTAGAGCCCCGGGCGCTGAAGGTCGGGGCCGTGGTCGCGGTGCCCCTAGGGCCGATGGCCATGGGGCACTGGCCAACGACAACGTGGTGCGACAAGTCCCGGACGCTGTAGGTGAGGAAGGGGCGGATCGTCCCCAAGGTGGAGGCCGCGGTCGCAGCAACAACAACATTGCTTCTGCCGATTCCCCTGGGCACGTGGATGATGAGCAAGGTAAGAAGAAGTGGAAGCGCAAAGATCAATCGATGAAGTTGGATTGTACTATCTGTACCGAAGAGCATTACACGAACCAATGTCCGCTACTCCGAGGCCCGAAGCCGACGGTGGCCTTTTGTGGTGCTGCAGATGATGGAATGGGTTTCTTCCAGATACAGGCTGCGAGAAGCAATCATATTGTTTCTCTTGCCCAATCCTCAGTGGCGGCCCTGATCACAGTTGACGCTGGGGAGATCTCTGCTCAGTTGCTGCAATCTGAACTCTCTCGGATCATCCCGGTTCGGTGGGAATGGGAGGTACAGGAGCTAGATGCCACATCTTTTGTGGTTCCCTTCCCCAGCAAAGATGAACTAGACCGTATGACTGTAATCCGCACGATCACTACGAGGAACAAAGAGGCTACTATAATTTTTGAAGAATTTATCGATGATGTTCAGCCAATAAAAGTTCTGGAGCAGGCTTGGGTTACGGTCACAAAAGTACCTCGGGTGCTCGGTTCTTTTCTTCCTCTGTGGGCAGTTAGGGATTAGGGCTACCCAGAAGGTCGACATGGCTCACCTCCGTGCCACTGGACAGGTCCGTATATTGGTGGCAGTCTTTGATGCTAAGCAGATCCCTAAGCATGCTGATGTTTGTGTCGGCAACAATATTTACCGCCTCTTCTTTAAGCCTGATGAAGTTATACAGTATGAGTCCATTGATCCAGAGGAGGATGACCTCCTGAGTGATGGTGACAATGACAAGGGACTGGGTGGGGAAGACCAGGCTATGGAGGACACGGAGGCTCATCCTAATCCTCCAAATCCTCTGAATGACAACAACACTTCGGGAACGCCCCAGGCACCTCCTCAGTACATGCCGCCACAGAAACAAGCTGCTTTGATTGAAGAAAGTCTGAATATAGCTTGTGAGCAACTGATACAGGAGATCAGTTTTAAGGTGATGCTTGAGCAAGATGGAGACGACACTAGGAAGACTTACTCCCCTCTGACAGAGACAGAGATAGCAGCATATAATGCCACGGTGGAACCCCTTAATCAATTCCACCCCTCCTCTGTTATTGAGCTCCCGATGTCTGGGGCAGCAGCAGGGGTCACGCTGGAGGAAGAGTCTCTACAGACGGCTGCAGGGACCGATAAGGCTTCGGCTCAAGTCGGCGAGGGGGGCTCGACATCGCCTATGGCCCCCTCGCCTACTGACCACTTCCTACCATTGCAGGTTGACGGTGTGGCGCCAACTAGGGGAGAATCCCCTAACTCGGCCCCCCTAGAGCTGCTTTGGGGGACGATCCTCACCCGGCCCCCCAGCGTTGGAGGGTGACGGTGGAAGCGGCCTTCTTTGCTGCTCCCGAGGCAGCGGTGGGGCGCCGGCCGCTGCTCCCTCCCAGGGCCACGGTGGGGCGCCGGCCAATACTGCTGCCCCCGGCGGACACCCCAGCGATCACCCCCGCGTTGGAGGGGTGATGGTGGGGCGCCGGCCGCCTTCTCTTTGCTCCCTCAGGCGGCGGTGGGGGCGCGGCCGATCTGCTTGCCCCCGGCCACACACCCAGCGATCACCGAGACCCCGCCATCAGGCCCCGGGGAGGCTGCCCCTCCCGCCCCGGGAAGACACACACATCCCGGTGGTGGCGCTTAGTGAGGGGACTCTACGATCAACATTGTCCCCCCCCCACGCTCCTGCTGCCCGCTACCGAGCCCTCGGCGCGAGGCTGGCGGGGCCTGCAGGGGAAGTGGATACACGTGGTGGGCGTTGTTGCTACGGAGATGCCGGACATGCCCACCAAACAAATACGCCGGGCGCCGGACAGCGGCAAGAGCAGATGATCATACCTTGCTCAAAGCTGAACGGTTGATGGCGAAAAAGAACCTCGAATCTCCAGGTGATCTTTCGTTTTCAAGTTTTTTAGATTCGCAAGTTATTTCTAACTTGAGTAGGGTAGGCATCAGCTTAGGTTCTTCGGGAGTAGCTGTCATTAAAAACCTTGAGATAGATAGGTTGGTCCTTTGTGCTAATCAAAAGAAGAGTTTCGCCAAACCTAACACCTCAAACCTCGACAGTGAGGATGAGAGGGAGGATCGACTTGAAGCAATTCTCAGCCACGCCGGTGGTAATCTAAATGAGAATTCGCTGGACGTGGAGAATGATCAAATCATAGATCTCTCTCCACTCCGCCGAAAGAAGAAATACAATAATGCCAAAAATACAAAAAAAGGCAAACTCCCCAAAAAGCCAAAGACCCCATCCAAAATAAATATTAAATGAAAGGGGTATTTTGGAATAGTAGAGGTCTAGCGGACTTGGCTAAACACAGGTTTCTGGCGGAGTTAGTTAAGGAGGAGCAAATCAATTTTATTGCTATCTTTGAAACCGGACGGGAATCTTTTCCAGATCATGTCCTCAAAAATCTTTGTGCTGGACGTGATTTTCTATGGCATGCTATGGCACCCCATGGTAGGTCAGGGGGTATTCTTTTAGGAGTGGATCTGAATATATTCGATATTGGAGCCATTGACGAGGGGGATTTCTATGTTAAATTTGTCCTAAGATATAAAGCAAATGATTTTAAATTTGCGTTATATTCAGTGTACGGGCCGGCACAATCTCAGAACAAGAGTTTATTTCTCTCTGAGCTGGCTAACACATGCTCTAAAGAAGTTTTGCCGTATATTATAGGGGGGATTTTAATATTATGAGATCGCCTGAGGACAAAAGCACATGAGTTTTTGATTATAAATGGCCGAATATTTTTAATGCCGTCATTGAGTCTCTAAAACTAAAAGAGATCAGAATGTCAGGTCATCTATATACCTGGGCGGGACCAGGGGACAATCCAACCTTTGAGAAATTAGATAGAGTTCTAGTCAGTACGGAATGGGAAGATCAGTTCCCATTGACAGCTGTTGAATCGAGAGATAGGAATATTTCAGACCATACTCCCCTTGTACTTAGTACTGGAGCCTCGACTCACCGCACTGGAAGCCAACCTTTTAGATTTGAGAGGGGTTGGTTTTTACGGGAGGGCTTCTATGACAAGGTTGCAAATATTTGGCAATCTCAGAGCCTCGGGTCCACTCCTCTGGAACATTGGCAGTCTAAAATTCGTAGACTCCGGCAGCATCTAAGAGGGTGGGCTCAGCATATAGCAGGGACATATCGAAAAGAAAAGAAGTCTCTCTTAGCTCATTTGGAGAAGCTTGATAAGAAAGCTGAAGGTGCCCATTTATCTGATCAAGAGATTAGTTTTAAACATTACCTAAAAGAGCGTCTAGTTTGCCTATTGAGAGAAGAGGAACTAAAGTGGTATGAGAGAGCCAAAGCTAAAACCCTATTGGAAGGGGATGCTAATACTAGGTTCTTCCATCTGGTGGCTAATGGCAGACATCGAAAACAACATATCTATAAACTTGAAGATGATCAAGGTGTTGTTGTTGGAGATGACCGTCTCAAGAGCCATATCACTAACTATTATAAGAACCTATTTGGCCCACCAGAGAGTTCGGAGATTACACTTATGGAAGATCAAATCTCAGATATTCCACAAGTTTCCCAAGAGGAAAATGACATCCTCATTCGCCCTTTCACGGAATCTAAAGTGAGGGAGGCGGTTTTCCAAATGGAGCATAACAAATCTCCAGGTCCAGACGGATTCCCTGCTGAATTCTATCAAGTCTTTTGGGAAGTGATCAAGGATGATCTTCTTTCTCTCTTTGCTGATCTGCATAGGGAAGAGTTAGATCTATTTAGCTTGAATTTTGGAATTATTACTTTAATCCCGAAAGTTCAAACTGCCACCAAAATTCAGCAATACCGACCGATTTGTGTCCTCAACGTCAGTTTTAAGATATTCACGAAAGTGGGCACGAATAGAGTAAATAAAGTCGCCAAAACGGTGGTCAAGATTTCACGCAAAAACGCCTTTATGCCAGGCAGGAATATCATGGAAGGGGTCGTCATACTACACGAAACCATCCACGAGTTACACACCAAAAAAGTGATGGGATTATTTTTAAAATTGACTTTGAAAAGGCATACGATAAGGTGAAGTGGGATTTCTTACAACAAACCTTACGTATGAAAGGATTCTCAGACAAATGGTGTCGATGGATTCAAAATATGGTCACAGGAGGGAGCGTGGGAATCAAAGTCAATGATGACATTGGTCCCTACTTCCAAACCAAACGTGGTCTCCGCCAGGGGGATCCTATGTCGCCTATCTTATTTAACATAGTCGCGGATATGCTAGCTCTTCTTATCAATAGGGCAAAGGCCGATGGACAAATAAGAGGAATCCTCCCTCATCTTATCGAGGATGGCCTATCGATCCTACAATATGCGGATGACACTGTTATCTTTATTGATCATGACCCAGAGCAGGCAAAGAATCTGAAACTTTTGCTTTGCGCTTTCGAACAACTATCTGGGCTCAAGATCAACTTTCACAAGAGTGAAATCTTTTGCTATGGTGCAGCTAAAGAGATGGAGTCATTTTATACTACTCTCTTTGGTTGTAATGCTGGAGAATATCCTTTCAGATACTTAGGGATCCCAATGCACCATAGACAACTCCTGAATTCTGAATGGAGAAAGATTGAAGAACGTTTTCAACATAAGCTTTCTTGCTGGAAGGCAAAATACTTGTCTTATGGGGGAAGATTAGTACTGCTTAATTCATTGCTAAGTAGCTTACCCATGTTCGTGATGTCCTTCTTCGAGATTCCTTAAGGAGTTCTCAAAAACCTAGATCATTTCAGATCGAGATTCTTTTGGCAAGGTTCTGCGGACAAACATAAGTATAGACTTGCCAGATGGGACATCTTGTGTCGACCCGAGGACCAAGGTGGTCTAGGTATCCTAGATTTACAACTACAAAATAAATGCTTATTAGCTAAGTGGTTGGTAAAACTGCTAAATACAGACGGCATTTGGCAGACTATGCTGAGGAACAAATACCTACGATCAAAAACCCTTACACAGGTGACAGCCAAACCTAATGATTCTCACTTTTGGAGGGGCCTCATGCGTATCAAAGATGAGGTGCTGGCTAATGGTTCCTTTCATATTAAAGATGGGACAAAAACAAGGTTCTGGGATGATATTTGGGTAGCTGATAAACCTCTAAAAGTTTTATATCCGGCCTTATATAGTATAGTTCGTGACCCTCACGCGACGGTTGCGAATGTGATGGCCAGGAGCCCTCTGAACATCTCTTTTAGAAGGGCTCTGGTGGATAACAAACTTATAGAGTGGCATAATTTAGTAGCTCGGATCTTGAATGTGGAACTAGTGGAGGGTGATGATTATTTTAGATGGAACTTAACTAAATCTGGGCATTTTTCTGTTCGCTCAATGTATCTTCACCTTATTAATATAGACCCACCTTTTCTGCATAAGAGAATCTGGAAGTTAAAAATTCCTCTAAAGATAAAAATATTTCTTTGGTTCCTACAACGGGGTGTCGTTCTTACCAAAGACAACCTAGCTAGGAAAAACTGGAAAGGGAGTCAGAAATGCATCTCATGTAATATGAATGAGTCTATCCAACACTTGTTCATTGACTGCCCCCACGCCAAAATGATTTGGAGGATTATCTGGTTTGCTACAAGTTTGAACTGTCGGCCCCTAATTTTTAGGGTCCACTGTGCATCATATGTCAGTCCCTGGATCAGTAGCTGACACGCACAAGTACACAAGATTGATATCAAAAAGCATACTTTTATTGCTAATGGGAAAACATGATACATTGTTCGGGTTTACATAGCTTGGGCCACTGGCCTTATAGCATATATCAGAGTTTTAAGACAGCGGTTCTATATTATCATGGCTCCATTCCTACAGTAACCCGGAGTGCATACAAAACCTAGCTATTCCTATATCACAAACTTCGTAGTCCTAAGCGTAGTCCTAGCGTAGCTTCTTCATGTAATCAAGCGGCTCCGTCTTCATGTATTCTTCGGCGTCCTATCCTTGCGTAGCTCCAGTAGTCCATCTTAGTGTAGACTCTCGATCGGCTTTATCCTCGGATATACTCCTGCAGCATCCTGCCTAAAAAATAGGGAGAAGGGGGTTGAGTACATACGTACTCAGCAAGCCCTAACTTTGGGTGGATGGAGGTTAAATGTGTAGTAGTTATAATTATAGGTTGGGCCCTGGTAGGGTATTCGCCATCCTCACCAGTTTCCAAATTAAGTTATGGTTACAAAATCATTAATACGTCTTACCAGATTATCCATTGTTGTTGTAGTCTAATCATAGCGTCTCATCCCGGCATCTGCCCATTCCAAGGACGTGGCTATTCGAATAGATTCAAGTAAACTCTGCAGAGGCTGTACAAATTTCCCCACATGATAGACGTAGTCCGTCACCATCGTCATGGCTTAGACAGGCCTAACGAGAACTCGTACCCGATAGTATGCGACCTTAGATATCCATATGAATCCACTACGGCGCTCAGGGGTTGGAAACACACATCACATATCACAAGGGAGACACCATGTCTCAATTCTCAAAATATATAAGGGCTCGAACACGGCCAAAAATCTCAAGGGCTTAACGTGGAGGATCACATAGCAACCACGTCCCAACCAGGCCATGGAAGATCACACAAAGATCCATGCCTTCTCCTGCTCTACCGTTTGCCTACACCGGCCCCCTAAGTGGAAACATACTTCAACCTAACGGGGTGTGAGATCCAAACTACCCATATAGGCATGTGGTCGTATGAAATATCACACGAGGGATGAATAAGAGACTATGAACCGGTCCTTAGGGGTGACTAAAACAGGTATCTCCGACAGGGATATCCTTCGCAGCAATATCCGCCAAGTAATCTACACCTAGATTACCACTACCCGTTCAAGTCATAGCATATGTAATCACTTCATCATAATATCTCATTATCACTTTATCACATTATCATATTGTCATATCATATTTGTTCTCATGTTCTTTCTTTAATCATTATCATGGTAAGGTTATTATAGGGTAGAGGGATGGTAGAAGGGTGGAAATTAGGACTTGCCTCCGCTCGCTGACGAGTATATCCAAGGGTCTTGATTCCTTCGCTTCTGTCTCCAGTGTCTTGGTGTAGTGGTACTTCGTCTTGGTGTCCTAGTAATCCTTCAGAGTCTTGATATCACCATGCTTCAGGGATCCATCGGGTCCGTGCACGTCTTCTAGTCTACACGATCTATTGCTTGACAAACAAAAGAGCAAAACCAAACAATGCATACACAACAAGCATAATTAAACCAAAACAAGAAGAGGGATCCTAACGGGGTTGGTTGTAGGTGATGAAAGGGTTTATTCTAATTCTATCATTACTATATGAACTTGAAGTAAGAGGTAGGTGAAGGTTATCTATCCAACAAGATGGCTCCTACGGGCTGGGTTAGTGTGATGTGGTTATCTATGGAGAACCAGACCATATTATTATCTTTCACTATTATGTGAACCTGAAAGGGGAAAGTGTTGACTTGGTCAGGCTTTCATTTGGTCCACCAGGTGAGCGACACATACGCACATACATATGTATGTGCCTCAGGAGGGTTAGCTAGGTTGGGTTAGGTACGGGCATGTGTATTTATATACTCGCACATCGGGTTTAGGCTAGGTATGGATAGGTGGTGATTAAGGTTAGTGGCACGTATGCGTATACATATATGCCTAGGGTTAGGTTAGCGACGCACACGCACATGCATATGTATGCGCCCAAGGTTAGGTTAGGATAAAGGGTAGGGTTAGCCACACATAGGTATATGCCCTGGTATATATAATTGTATATACAGGACTTACCATACATGTGTGTATATATATATACGGGGTTAGCTACTACTACGGCGAGGGTTATTACTAGGGTTAAATACGGTGGTGCAGAGTTAGCCACACGGGGGCGTGTTCGGTTATCGGACATGTCCGTGCGTGTGTGTGTGTGTGTATATATAGGTGTACCTATTTTTGGTGATTGGGTACGGACATGTCAGAGTATATGATATGTCACCAAAACCTACTCACCCTAATAGGTATGTGGTTAGCTAACACTACAGACGACTATTACTACGGTTAGCATTTATATTAATTAAGTATAGCGGATTAGCATTAATTACAAAAGGAAGGAGAAAAGCAAATAATTATTACTAGAATTTAAATGGGCACCAAAATTAGAAAGAATAATCTGGATAAATAGGGTATGATTTTAGAAGAATTGTGGTGGTGGAATTTCTAGAATCGAAGTTGGAATGGAGAGGATATGAATTTTCAAAGTTTAATTGGAATAAAGGAATAGGGAATATACTTTGAAAATTATTTCTGGAAAATAGGGTGATGGAAATGAGTGGGAAAAATATTAGGTGGAGTCTGGGGTGTACCTAGTTTATTTAGGAATTTTCTAAAGAAATTTTTCTATGCATGGAAAATGAATTTTTACTCCGCCGCTGCATACAAGTCTTGGGTGCACGTAGCAAATTCCCACCGGCCGACGCGTGGGGTCCTGGTTGATTATCAGCCTTGACCGGACTGTGCGTGTTCCTCCGTTTGGCTCACGTGAAGAGGAGAAGGATGCGGGGCCCACGAGACTGGTGGCATCTCCTCATTGGCCGAGCGATGTGGAGGCCTAGGATGTCGACATCCTGGTGCTCATCCGCTCCTCCTCTCTCTCTTTGTCCGTGTGTGGCCAGTGAGGGAGAGAAAAAGAGATGGGAGAGGTGTGGGACCCGCAGGGGAGGTGGGCCGCTCCCATTGGCCGACAACGGCATTGGTTGCTCGCCGCTTGTCGCGTCCGTCCTTAAATCGCCCCGCCGAGATGCATGTAAAGCGAGAGGGAGAAGGAAGAAAGAAAAGGAGAGGAGGGAGGGATGGAGAGTGGAGGGAAGTTCGCCGACGGCGCTCAAGTTCCGGCCGGTGGTGGTGTGAGCCGAGGAAGACAGAGGGAGAAGGGAGCAGGGAGAGTGCGTGGTGGCGACTCCCTCCCCGGTGGCCTTGGTCTCGAGCCGGGGAGCGCAGCATCGCCGGCGCCGCAACGGGCGCCGCGGGGTTTCGCGGCTTCCCCGCAGCCGGGCGAGGGTGGCCGGCGAGCCGAAAGGCCCCAAAGGTGGGCTCCCAAAGAAATGCGCCCATCGAGAGAAGGAGAGAGGGAGGGGAGAGGGCGATCCGACCGTGGTCTCGGCGGCGCTTTGGCTAGGCGAGGAGTGTGGGCGGCGCTCGCTCGATGGCCGTTGCGGCGCGCTGCCCCCGCGGGCTTTGGCCGCGATGGGCGGTGGTTTCCTCCTTGGCAAGCCACGGGCGGCGTGAGCGTAGCGAGGAGAGGCGTAGCAGGCAGTGAAGCAAAGACGGGCGTGCACTGCCCGAAGCCCCCGCCGTGCTCCTGCTCGGTTGCTCGTAAGCGAAGCGGAGGAAGAGGGAGGAAGAAGGGGGAGGAAGAGCGAGGCGTAGAGGTAGTGAAGGCGCGGTGCCCGAGCTCGATGTGTGGAGCAATGGCGAGGTCACCGGGGCTATTTATAGCCGTGCTAGGTCGGTGCCGGTGGGAAAATATCTCCTGGCTTCCGTGGCCTAGCTCCAAATGGTGTCGACGGGTTTCATGGAGTCGATAAGCTCGACCGCGGAAGAGACAAGGGAGAGAGGCGGTTTGGAAAAAATATCTCCCAGCGGGCGCTTCACGTGCTCGGCTCGCAGCGAAGCCTCGACGACGACGACGCGGTATTTCCGCCGATGGCTGGAGGTAGGGGATGATGATGACATGTGGGCCCCGCGTGTAAGTGTGTGTGAGAGAGAAGAAAAGGGAGGGAGCTGCTGCTGGACCGGGCTGCGTCTTGGCGCTTCGTTGGGCTGGTCGGTGGGCCGGCCAGGGGAGAAGGAGTGAAAGAAAGAGAGGAGGGATGGGCCGCGGTTGCAGGCCGGAGAAGAGGAAGGAGAAGAAATGAGCCCGCGGTCCTTTTCCTATTTTTGAAATGCTTTTCTATTTTCCCGTAAATTAAACTAGGCATATATTTGAGTGGAATTCAGTGGAGTTTCAAAAGGTGGAGGTTTGGGAAATTCAAGGGAGGAGTCAAGATGGGTTTTCAAGGATGATGATCAAAGAAATTATTTGGAAGGGATGGCAAGAAATTTTGGGAAGGAAACAAGGAGGATAATTGGTGCCAAAATAAACTCTAGAGAGCAAACAAACACGAGCACACAAGCAATCAAGCAATTATTTCAAGCACACAAACAAGGCAAACAATCATACATGCCAAGCACCTGATTAAAATGCATATGGTGAATTTTAATGCAAGGGTTTTGGAAAATATTTTTAAAATACGGTTTTGTGAAAAATAAACTAATCAAGTTTTAATTTGTTGTAAATTATAAAAAGTTTAAATTTTTAGTGATTTTTAAAATGATGCAAAAACACGGGTGTTACATGAACCAATCGAGGTTGATCAGCCATATGTTTAATACGTGGCTTAGTGGTCACGATCAAAAGACCAAGGGACTGATCTGGGTGGGAATTACTGCTTTATACCGGGCTATCCGGAGATGCCGTAATGATGTTATTTTCAACAAATTGAAAACTAATTCGATGATGCGAGGTTATTTTCGGGGAGCGCGTTTTGGATGCGCTCCCCCCGGGCTCGATTGCGCGTGATGACCAAGCCAAGGGGATCCTCTCTTTCATGAGCAAGAGATTAGAGTTAATTGCTTTAGAGATTTCAAATAGAGGGTGGAAGCAGCTATATCGTCTGCTTTAGTGTCTGAGTCTATGTCAAGACTGTTGGCTTTTTCTTCTCATTGAAACTTTTTGTAATAATTGGCTATGTACACCTATGGGTGTAGAGGCCGGATGTTCTATCCATTATCTAAAAAAACTATTGCCGAAGGCTCAAATTGGCCCCTGAACTATTAAAAGGGCCACTTTGGCCCCTGATCTTATAATTTTCGACTCAATGTCATCCATTTGCCTATTTTGCTGGACACATAGACAGATGAACACATCAAAAGACGATTCTACCCCTCCCATATTTCTTTCTTTATTGGCCGCTCACGGCATTTCTCTCTGTTCATGGACGCGGCTCCACAGCCGCCCCACCAGCGCGTCTCCAGGGCTCGCCCCATAGCTGCGCCTCCACGGCCGCCTTGCCCTCCACGGGTGGATGGGGACAAAGATGGATAGGATGGGGATGGAGAGAAACGGAAATAAGGCAAACTCTGTGAGGGGCCACAATGTAAAGAAAATAGAGGTCAAATTTGACTTTTTTTTGCATGTCCTCTGTCCACGTGGTGAGCAATCGCGGTGAATGGACGAGATTGAGCTGAAATCAAAAGATCGAGGGCCAAAGTGGACGTTTTTGCCAAATTGAGCTTTACATGATAGTTGAGGGGCCAAATTGGCTATTTCGCCTATCTAGATATAATAATGTGTCTAGGTACATAGCAAAATGAATGAACCAAAAAAGTCAAAGCGACTTATAATTTGGAACGGAGGGAGTATGTTCGATACGATGGAAGTTGTCCAAACAGACATGAGCAGCTAGATGACATGAACACTATCTAAGAAAACTAGGAGTTGGAGAGGCCTCAGGAGCAATGTTTCTTCTGAAATTGATATAGAGGCTAAGATAGCACTACTGAAAGTTACTGGGGGACGATCCCGTGGTGCTATGGTGAAACAAAACGGGAACTCTTATGATGCTAGCATCTGTTAGTAAAATAACAAAAAAAAAAGCTCTTCTTTGGTGGAGCCTCTGTTTTAGCACCACCATGCCAATTTCACCGTGGCCTTTTGCCGATCAACCTTGGCGTGACCAGTTGCATCCTGCTCTGGCCAAAGGCCGCGAAAAGTTCAAGAGGTAAGGATGGAAGACAGATCGAGCTGGAAGGCCACATGGAAATGAGTTTAAAAAATGAAATACAAAACTTGACAAAAATGAAATTTACTCTGTTGCTTCAAATGAGCCATTTAGTTTGGTTTTCCATATGTATAACAAAATTTGACACATACTGAACTAGTAGTTATACAATATTCGACCATGAGCGCACTTATTTCTCAGACATATCCACTCCGTTCAGGATCCATCTTCTATATATGGAATCAGCTGTATTCTTTTTAATATAAAGATGGCATCAGTTTGTATGGGCTGTGTCTGTGCAGGGCAAGGCCCAGTTAGGACCCACCCATCTGCTCTCGTTTTCCGTGCTAGAAAGGATATATCTGACTTATACATGCATGCATGGTAGGTGATAAGTTTTGTCCGAATGAATTGGCTGTTCTTATTTATTGATCTAGACATTCATGACATGTAATTCCATCTGAAAAGATGACAGTACCAGAAATAATCTCGCTGTATTTTTATTTTTGTTTTGCAACTATACATGGTATGTGGCCAGCAATGTTCACGGACTTTGCATTTCAGTACGTCAATTATATGTAACAAACCAGTGACAACCCAAGCACCCAGTGCCACTGTGCCAGTCGACCTTCACTTCAAATCAAACTGCAAGCCTGGCTCATAGGTATATATATACGCTAGCATAGCGCAGAATACCTTGTGAGCACGACGATGATATATCGGACAACACTCTTAGTCCTAGGTGTTGAAGCTAATAGCTAGGGAGACAAATGAGAAAAGTAGTGTTGCCTTGGAATCGGGGGCGCATCAGGAACACAATAGACACATAATGGAAGCCATCGATCCCTAGTAAAGAATGTCTAACCCAGCCGAACCACATCTCTTACGTACGATTCACGCAGCAAAAGCTGGCCAACCAGCGTGGCCACATCGCGGGCCGTTCCCGGCCGTCTGATCGAGCGTGCGAACGGCCTAGATCTGGCAAGTCCCGGTCAATTTGCAAAAAAACCCTCAAACTTTTCTGAATCAACCCGCAGACCATCCCGCACCCCATCCCCGGCCGCCCCTGCGACCCCGGCGCTGCCCTCTCCCTCTCTTTCTCTCCCTCTCTTCTCCTTCCTCTCTCTCCCGGCGCGGAGCGAGGGTGCCGCCGCGGGCAGCCCCCGGGACGGCGGAAGCCCTGTGCCAGTGGGCCCCGTCGGGGCGCGCGAGAGCGCTGCGCGGGCGAGCAGGCCCGCTGAACGGCTGCAACCCCACCGACGCGGCCTCACTGGCTGGGCCACGAGCCGCGAGACGCCAGTGAGCGTGCGGGGGCGTCGGCCCTGGTGGCCGGCAGCGGCGCTCCCCTTCCCTCCGTAGCGCCGGGGACGGACGTTGATCTAGCCTTGGTTGCTCAGTCTTCCTCACCGGCGGAGGCCCACACCGGCGGATCTGGCAGAGAAGAGGCAGCCATGACTGGATCCGTTCCTCCTCCCGTCGAATCTGGGTCCTGCTGTCTCCTCCCATACTCTCTCGGCGGGCGAGCCCCACACGGAGGCGGCGCGGCGGTGTGAGCCGAGCGCGCAGCGAGGTGACGCAGCGGCCCCGACGTCGCGGGCCCAGCATGGGCGTTTCCCCACAGCACAGCGCAGCCGCGCCGGTGCGAGGCACAGCAGCCCCGTCGTCGCAGGCTCAGCAAAGGCGAGCCCCACGAGGCGGCGCGACGGTGTGGTCTGAGCGCGCAGCGGCCCCGCCGTTGCGGCCTCACCAAGGGCGGATCCCCACGCGGAGGCTGCACGACGGAGCAGGGGCGGCCTCCCATGCGGAGGCTGCGCGTCGGTGCAGGGTGAGCGCCCCTCTGACCTCCGGTCTGCCTCCGAGTTCCTTCACCCCTGCTGCTTCTTGGTAAGGCTAGATTTGTTCATCTCCTCCCCCGTCGTCTTTCTGTTGTGGACTATGGATAAGTTGATCCAAGTTGAATCATCAGGTTCCTTGAATCACAGATTAGTGCCTCCGATATTGTCTCTGTTAATCTACTTACTGCAACTTGCACTTCTCCATGCTTCCTCAATGCTGGTACTTGTTTGTGCTTGCAAGTAGGCTAAACTGACATGTAGACAAATTAGAACTAATGAGCCCAAATTTTCCTCTTCTTATTATAGGCTAGAAATATTCTGTTACTTGTCACTAGAATTTTCAGAATAGTTTACTTTACCTGCTTGATACCATGTTACTTACTTTAATTTCTTTCATTCAGTACCTATGCTTGCCAAATCCATATGCTCATCATTATATTTTGATAAATAAAATACCTAAATATTCCCCTGAAACTTGTTAGTAAGCCTAGATTCGTCTCCCTTCCCCGTTGCTGGCTATGGATAAGTTGATTCAAGTTGAATCATCAGGTTCCTTGGATCACAGAGTACGCAAGTTTTGTTTTGCCCCAGATATCCCTACTGTGTTCGTCCTTCTCATACTATCGATTCATTTATATTTGTGGTTAAAATTAAAGTTAAATAGTACAGTGGTTTCGTGCAGGGGAAAAGGCAAGTGCCTCCTAATCCGTGATATTCGTGAGATCCAATTGTGTCTTCAAAAGAGGATTTGAGCACAGCTATGGTTTGGTAATATTTTTTCTCCTAGAGGCTACACCCCTTCTCTCAAACTTTCATTTCATACCTGCATCCCTGAATTTGCGTGAACATGAACTGATATTGCAAAAGTAATCGACAACTTCCTGTGCTAGCAATAAAATTCAGAGCAAATGTTTGTGTGTTGATGCTATGGTCTTTTTGCCCTGAGCAAATGACTGTATTGGTCATAAATTATTTCTGAAAATATAGGCCGGTGGCACTGATAAAGCTATTATAATCTAACCATATGCCAATGCCTTCCACGGCAATTTTTTCTTTTTCCATTTAAGTTCAGCATATTCTCATGCTATCGTATATGCAGTGATGATCACCATTACTATAAACTCCATTTTCTATTCTTATTAAATCGAAGCACTTTGGCATATGCAATGATAATCAGCATAACATATTGGCCATTGATTTTGTTTCGTCGGATCCCCTGCATCTACGAGCTGTCCAGTTTCTGTCTTCAGTTTTCATACATTTGCTCTATGGGTTCCTGTTGTTTTCAAATTGATTTTGGAATAAAATGTTGGTCCATGCACCTATGTGCATTATATAATTCTTTAGATTTAAGGCCTACAACCTTGCATTATCATACATTCAAATTCATACAATGAGTTTTCAGAGCCAAACTGCAAACCCCTGGTAGCCTTAATATCCTTGGTTTGATGATGCATTAATCATTACTTATTCCACCAGGGTAACAAAGTCAACACCTGCCCTAATAGAAACATGTTTCCCTCTCAAGTTAACATAACTGATTGAGGCTATATGCAACCACTCCACTAATTATTACTGAGCTCTGAAAATTGGTACAACTTGCTCATTTGCTGCTGGAATCAAATGCATAATTTTAGGTACTGTAGTACAAATCAAAAGTGTTCTCTGAATCTCCTTGGTCTACTTCTGTTATGACGGGAATTCAATATCAGAGGAAGAGTCCTGCTCGTGGCTAGCAGGCGCATGCAGGAGATGAACTCACGGCCCAAGACGTCTCCTATTTATTTATATTATTAGAGACTTATTATTATTAGGAAATTATTTCTATTTTTTAGAGAGGAGAAGCTATATATAGTTGTAAAGACAATTGGCACGGATTAAGCAGAAAACACAATTGTTTTCTCGGCTTCCAGAGGGAGCCGGGAGTTTTACCCAACCTCAGCCCTAACTCACGTACGCGTACAGCCACGGCGCCGCCGCGCCGTCTTCCTCGTGCTCTTCGATTTCGCCCAGCAATCTCTCACACGTACAACCTTCGTTCCATCCTAGGCAGGACCAGAGTTCCTACCAGCTTGGTATCAGTGTTTCCAGGCACGATGACCTCTGCTCCGCCGACCACCGCGGTTTCATCGCCGCCGATGTCCTCCATGCCGATGCCCGCGGCGTCCTCCGCGATCTCGGACGGATCCACGTCTTCTGGCGGCGCGCTCACCCTGGAGTCCCTGGCCAGCGTGGTCGACCAGCTCGGCCGCAACATGGACCAGATCAACCGCAACATGAACGCCATGCAGTCGACCTTGGCAAGCCTCCTCACGTTGCCTCCCTCCTCACAACCAGCGTCTACTCCAACTCCACCGCCAGCAATGCCTCCGGTGTCCCAGCAGCCGCCATTCCAATTTGGCATGCCGACGAGCGAAACGGGGGTGCCCTTGCATCGTCTTCAGTGGCCGGCCTCCCCGTCCCCCATCCCGTCGTGGGCGCTGTCCGGGTCCGTTCCAGCACCCATCTACACGGCGTCCACCTCGCCCACGGCTGCAGCACCCACCTCCGTCGCCACCTCGGCCACCTCCGTCGCCACCTCGGCCCCCACCTCGGGGACGTTCTTTGGCGGCATGGACGGAACGCTCCTCTACGGCGGTGTCCCTGCTGCACCCGCATCGACGACCATCGGGAGCAACACCCACCCGGGCGCCATGCCCCTGACTGAAGGTGTGTTCGGCGGTGCTCTCGACCCACCGAAATTCTACAAGCTCGAGTTTGCAACTTATGACGGCGGCATCGATCCACTCAATTGGCTCAACCAGTGCGAGCAATTTTTCCGCGGACAGCGTACTCTGGCTTCCGCTCGCACATGGTTGGCGTCCTATCACCTCCGTGGCGCTGCCCAAACATGGTACTACGCACTCGAGCAAGATGAAGGCATGCCCGCCTGGGAGCGTTTCCGTGCCCTGTGCCAGCTCCGTTTCGGGCCGCCCACGCAAGGTACTCGTCTGGCGGAGCTGGCTCGGCTGCCCTTTACCTCCACCGTGCAAGACTATTCGGAGCGCTACAACGCCATCCTCTGCCATGAGCGCGACCTCAATGCTCGTCAGAAGGCGCAGCTCTACGTCGGTGGCCTTCCTGAGCACATCAGGGTGGATGTGGAGCTGAAACACCCGCAGGACTTGCAGTCTGCCATGTACTATGCGCGGGCATACGAATGTCGCGCTGCTGCCTTCCTACCTGCACAGCAACCACAGCAGCAGCGCGGTCTCCGACCTCCGGTGCGCCCTGGGCTTCCTACAGCCCCCAAGCCGGTGGTCGTCCCACCCGCTGGGTCTGGGCAGCAGCCGTACGCAACTACACAGCCCGGCCAGCTGCAGTTTCGCCTGCTGTCCCCGGCAGAGCAACTCGAAAGGCGTCGCCAAGGCCTTTGCTTCAACTGTGACGAGCCGTATGTGCGCGGCCATGTGTGCAAGCGTCTCTTCTACCTCGAGACTACTGACTACACCGACGATGAGTCAGGGTACGCAGCCGCTGGGGACGGGCTGCCGGCTGTCCACCCTGAGGAGCAGGCCGCCCGGGACGTCTCTGACATAGCTAACTCGCTTGTGGTTTCACTCCATGCTGTTGCAGGTATCCGGCCGCCCAATGCCATGCTCTTGCCCGTCACCGTCAAGGGCGAGCGCTTCCTCGCCCTCCTCGACACCGGCTCAACGCACAACTTCGTACAAGGAGCAGCTATGCGCCGCCTTGGCCTCTCCTCCGCTGGTGGCGAGCATCTACGTGTCACCGTCGCCAACGGTGATCGCTTGGCGTGCGAGGGGATCGCACGCGACGTGCCCATCTGCATCGGTGCCGAGGACTTTGCCATTACGTGCGTCGGCCTCCCCCTGGGCGCTTTCGACTTCATCATCGGCTTCGACTTCCTTCGGACGCTGGGGCCCATGCTGTGGGACTGTGATGCCCTCACACTGTCGTTCTGGGCGGAACGGACGCCGCCGCGTCACGTGGCGGGCGTGCCGGACCGATGGCGCCCACGCACCAGCAAAAGTGGCCGCGGTCACGGCTGACCAGCGGCTGCCGCTGCTGGACCACCTCCTCCTGCAACGGCGACGACGTCTTCGCTGAACCCACGGGGTTCCCTCCGGTGCGCCCGTCACGACCACCGCATTCACTGCTGCCGGGGACCGCGCCGGTGGCGGTGCGCCCCTACCGCTACCCGCAGCTGCGGAAGGACGAGCTCGGCGCCCGGTGTGCTGCCATGCTAGCACAGGGCATCATCCGGCCCAGCACCTCTCCGTTCTCCGCCCCGGTCCTTTTGGTCCGGAAGGCGGATAACTCGTGGCGTTTCTGCATCGACTATCGTACCCTCAACGCCAAGACCTCCAAGGATAAATTCCCGATCCCGGTGGTGGACGAGCTCTTGGATGAGCTCCATGGGGCCCGTTTCTTCACCAAGCTCGACCTTCGTTCGGGGTACCACCAGGTGCGCATGCACTCCGACGACATCGACAAGACGGCCTTCCGCACTCACCACGGCCACTTCGAGTTCCTGGTCATGCCGTTTGGGCTCTCCAACGCCCCGGCAACCTTCCAGGCCCTGATGAACGACGTCCTCCGGCCCTACCTGCGGCGGTTTGTCCTTGTATTTTTTGATGATATATTGATCTACAGTTCGTCGTGGGCCGAGCACTTGCAGCATGTCACCATCGTCCTCAACGCGCTGCGGGCACATCACCTCCACTTGAAACGCTCCAAGTGCTCCTTTGGGACGTCCTCGGTGGCCTACCTGGGCCATGTGATCTCCGAGGGCGGTGTTGCCATGGACGCCGACAAGGTCGCCGCCGTGGCCGCATGGCCACCTCCGAGCTCTGCCCGCGGCCTGCGGGGTTTCCTGGGCCTCGCCGGCTACTACCGGAAGTTCATCCGGGACTTCGGCGTCATCGCCGCTCCGCTCACACGTCTCTTGCGACGAGACGCGTTTGTGTGGGACGATGATGCATCGGCGGCATTCGAGGCACTCAAACGTGCCTTGACCACAGGTCCTGTTCTTCAGATGCCAGACTTCACCATCCCCTTTGTGGTCGACTGCGACGCGTCAGGTGCGGGGTTTGGTGCCGTTCTTCACCAGGGCGCTGGACCCCTCGCCTACTTCAGCCGGCCCTTTGCTGCCCGTCACTTAAAATTGGCAGCGTACGAGCGGGAGTTGATCGGCCTGGTCCAGGCCGTGCGTCATTGGCGCCCGTACTTGTGGGGGCGGCACTTCCTGGTTCGTACAGATCACTACAGCCTCAAATTTTTGCTTGACCAGCGCTTGTCCACCGTTCCGCAGCACCAGTGGATCAGCAAACTTTTTGGCTTCGATTTTTCTGTGGAGTACCGCCCGGGCCGCCTCAATATTGTGGCAGACGCGCTGTCCCGCCGGGATGTTGGGGCTGGGGCGCCGGCCGACCAGGAGGGTGCGGCTGCCGTCGCCTTTGGCCCTCTCGGGACCTTCCTTCGCGGCTCCTAGACGACATCAGGCGGGCGCAGGAGGCCACGCCTGATGGCCAGCAGCTGCTGGCTCGGCACCGCTTCGGGCGAGCTTGCGGCACCATGGCGCCTTTGTCGACGGGCTCCTGCTCCATGGGTCCCGCGTCTTCGTGCCGGACCATGGGGACCTGCGCCACCAAGTGCTACTCTTGGCGCACTCGGCTGGCCATGAGGGTGTCCAAAAAACGCTCCACCGTCTCCGCGCTGACTTCTACATTCCGCGAGACTGTGTGCTGGTACAGGATTGGGTGCGTTCTTGCCTAACCTGCTAGCGCAACAAGACGGAGACGATGTGCCCCGCGGGGCTGCTGCAGCCTCTCGAGGTGCCAACACAAGTCTGGGCCGACATCTCCATGGACTTCATTGAGGGGTTGCCGAAGGTCGCTGGCAAGTCGGTTATTCTAACTGTGGTGGACCGCTTCTCCAAGTATGCCCATTTCATTGCGCTCGGCCACCCCTACACGGCCACAACGGTCGCCCGCGCCTTCTTCGACGGAATTGTTCGCCTGCACGGGTTCCCGTCGTCCATCGTCAGCGACCGGGACCCCGTGTTCACCGGCCATGTGTGGCGGGACCTCTTCACAATGGCCGGCGTTAAGCTCCGTATGAGTACGGCGTTCCACCCCCAGACAGATGGCCAGTCAGAGGTGGTCAACAAGGTGATTGCTATGTATCTTCGCTGTGTCACAGGTGATCGGCCGTGAGCTTGGGTGGATTGGTTGGCGTGGGCGGAGTATTGCTATAATACTTCGTTTCACACTGCCCTGCGCGCCACTCCGTTCGAGGTGGTCTATGGCCGCCCTCCTCCGCCGTTGCTGTCCTACACACCCGGCACAGCTCGGACGGAGACTGTTGACGGCCTCTTGCGCTCACGGGACGAGGTCCTGGCAGAGGTGCGCCAACGGCTTCTTCAGGCACAGGAGCTTTCCAAGAAGTACTACAATGCTGGACATCGCGATCTGGAGCTGCAGGTTGGTGACTGGGTGTGGCTCCGTCTCCTTCATCGCACAACCCAGTCACTGGCACCACAGGCGAAGGGCAAGTTGGGGCCACGTTATGCTGGTCCTTTCCGCATCCTCGAGCGTATTGGCCAGGTGGCTTATCGGCTGGAGCTGCCGGAGGGGTCTCGTCTCCACAACGTGTTCCACGTTAGCCTTCTGAAGCGTCACCGTGACCGTGGGGACCTGCCCGTGACGCCTGGGCAGCTGCCCCCCGTGCTGGACGGTCGGCTCGCTCCAGCACCGGCAAAGGCCCTGCGTGCACAGCAGCGCCGTGGCGTCTGGCGGGTGTTGGTACAGTGGCAAGGACTTCCCGACGAGGAGGCGACATGGGAGCTACTGGATGATCTTCGTGCCTCCTACCCTGACTTCCAGCTCGAGGACGAGCTGTTTCAGCAGGCAGGGAGAGATGTTATGACGGGAATTCAATATCAGAGGAAGAGTCCTGCTCGTGGCTAGCAGGTGCATGCAGGAGATGAACTCACGGCCCAAGACGTCTCCTATTTATTTATATTATTAGAGACTTATTATTATTAGGAAATTATTTCTATTTTTTAGAGAGGAGAAGCTATATATAGTTGTAAAGACAATTGGCACGGATTAAGCAGAAAACACAATTGTTTTCTCGGCTTCCAGAGGGAGCCGGGAGTTTTACCGAACCTCAGCCCTAACTCACGTACGCGTACAGCCACGGCGCCGCCGCGCCGTCTTCCTCGTGCTCTTCGACTTCGCCCAGCAATCTCTCACACGTACAACCTCCGTTCCATCCCAGGCAGGACCAGAGTTCCTACCAGCTTCAGTTCTGCTATAGATGAGATAAGTTCAGTCAGCTTGATTTGTTACTTCTGAAATTGACTCGATCAAGTTTGCTAATTCATTCAGCTGAGCTGCTGCATGGTTAAAGAGTTTTCTGAACCTGATTGGTGTACTTCAGTTGAAAGTTCTGAGATAAGCACAACTGTGGAACACTTTATTGTCCTTTAGCGCCATTGTCTTGCTACTGTGGCCATTTGTTTATTTCAATACAATTATTTGGCCTAGCGGTCTAACATTGATCGCTTCGATTCTAAAGCCTTTTGTTTTGCATGACAGATGAGTTTGCTTCGGAAGTTCTTCTTTGAATACTCTGCCGATCAACTTATGGTCCATCTATAGTATGAGAAATGCCGTGTCTATTTACTTATCTTGATTCTCAATAGATAATTAACCATCTTTTGGTCAGCACATCACATATGTAACAATCAATACTTTACTCTAATGTATACAATCTTTATAAACTTTAATTTGCTACAAGTTCCTTATTTCCAAGGGAGCTTCAAATTATCTGTTCTTCACTGATTGCTAATATATCTCTTGCAATGAAAAGTTCCTGTTTACTAACCATCATTTTCTAAATACCGGTGCTACAAAATAATATTGCCAATAGTATACACACAAGTTTTCTACTGGGACATCCTTTTTAATCATACCATACCTAGACCATGTATAAAATAAAACTATTTGTTATTGTAAAGAAAACTCCCATTTACTCATAAAATACTCCTCTCCCTTAAAAAAAATACTTTAAACATTTCTTTCCCTATAATAAATATAGCAAAAAAAAAAAAATTTCCGTTACAATATCTAAGATAATATATTATTTAAACGATACAATTATTCAAAATATATACCAAAAAAAGGTGTGCGCCTACATATATACAATTATTATCACTCTACGCACGAAACAAAATATGCAACAACTACAATACTACGACAATGGAATACAGGCCTTAAGCGGCAATGCCGCGTGCATTTCTAGTAGCTAGTTATTTATACATCTTGAGAAGGTGAAGCTTCTACACTGATAAATTTGGTGGACTGCCCGTTGCATTGTATTACCTATACCAGGGGCAAGCCATGATCGTGTATGCAACAGTGCTAGCATGATAGTGCCTATTCATGTGCATGTCCTTGATTAAAATTTTATGACTCTAAACTCTACAAAAATCAGGCTGCATATATTTTGATGCTTTTGAGTTTCAAGATCAAATGTGAAATTTTCACATTTTCTTGTATAAGATTAAGGACCAAATATATAATATCTACTAAAATCTTCTATAACCAAATTATTTAGCAAACAAATAAGCCCTAAAATTTATCTTAAGGACCAGAAATTTTCATGTAAACAAAAGAAAAACAAAATAAAATTCGCTTGGATATGTTGGTAAACTACCCATAACATTGCTTTTCTGTACATAAATAAAGAGGCAAAATTGTGCATCCTTTTTTTTTTGTTCACCTTCCTCTAACTAACTTTGTAAATGTAGAAGTTATGTATGTTCGTCCATCTTTAGCTCACCTGTTTTATATTAACACAGGTGGTACATGGAACCAACCGCAGGGGCCGGGACTAAAACCCTCCCGCACCGACAAGCCTTGGTGACCGTTACAACCGGAAATAAAGAATGGGCTTGTATTACAAATGGAGTTTAAAGGCCCTAGGCCTTCCATTAGTCCCGGTTGCACTTTTAAACCCATACTACACATTTTGGCCATTTAGAAAAGGTTGTTCCTCTACTAGTGTACTGTAGCAAAATCATACACATATGACAGAGTTCAAGGCCCAAATTTAAGTTTAAATTCATTGACAATAAGTCCTTTAATTTTTCTTGGTGAAGTAAGAAGAATATAAATGCTTTGTTACTGCTTCATTAAATACACTGATTTTGTCGTTGTAGTTGAGTATATATATAAAGAATAACAAAATGCATATCAAAGACAGTGCTCAGAGAAGGGATAGCTCCGAGTCTAAATTTGTAGTAGTCGAACTGTCAATGTCCCACATTTTTCTGCTGAAGTCATATACACACAGTCACTCCAGCACGTGAGAGTTTTCTTCTGTTTGATCGCAAAATTTGACTGCACTGTGAATAAGAGACTTAATTAGGACATGAATTAGATGCTATGGAGTTATCCGATTATAGTATTTGGAGGTATTGGGATAAAAATGGATGTGGTCACTAGCAAGCACACTGCAGCATTGCATGCAGCACGCACTTGGGGTAACAACTTGCTCTGTTCAAGAATGAGTGCCCGGGGACGTGGTGAACGTCCTAGGTCTTATCTGCATACCAGTCATGGACTGGACACGTCATATAGACTGCACCCTCTTCTCGAACTTCAGTCACGCAGCAAACGGTAGTTTGCAGTATCCATTTTATTGGTGGTGGTCTACCAGCCATGGGTATATAAACCTGAAGATCCCAAGAGGTGAGGCCTTCCTCAAGGAAGTCTATTCTGCTCTCATTGAGTGGGATCAGATCAGACTCGGTCTCTGAGAATTCCAGGTAGTTTGCTCCGGGAGAATCACTTGATCGAGGAGTAATACTGCCTGTTGTTTGTTGAGAAGCCTGGCGCTTTGCTCTGCAAGCTCCCCTGGAGGCGTTTAGTTCTTTATATTCTGGTACTTTGGTTTCTGTGGTCTTCACGACTGTTATGTCATTGTCTTGTCCTCAATCCTTCTCAGCTTTGGTTTCTGCTACCTCCGGTTGGTGTGTAGCTGTCTCTCATCTGGTTGGTGAGATGCTTACCCTTTGGCTTAAAACTAAACTCTGCTTGACCTCGAAACTCTAAAAAAAAAAGTTTGCAGCTAGCATCCAAACTGGTCATCCTCACCACACAGATGCAAGTTTTGTGTTTTACTTGGCAACAGGTTGCTGGAGCCACAAAGATTCCAGAAAATGGGACAATTTCCTGCATGTGCATGAGTGCATCCCATGGATTAGGAATGATGCATGCACCCCTATGCTGGTGGCCTTACATTGATGCAGCAAAGTATGTGTATAACAAAACTAGCAGGAAACCCGCGCAGTTGCGCGGGCTAGGAAGCTCTAAATTGTAGGAAGCACAGAAATGAGGAAACGTTGGCTTTGAATTATAGTAACAAATGAGCAGTTTTCAATTATAGGAAAGCAGGAAAGTGGATGTTACTGAAGGCCACTTTTCCATACATCAAGGATACTGAGGCTTTTGTTTTTCATCAGATGCAGGCCTTGGTTGTAGCACATGAAATGCATCAACATTTAAAATCTGCACACAAAAAAAAAAAGAAAGCATGAAGAGGGCATTCAGCTTTTCTAATAGAAACAGTCGAATGCATTAGATATGTTAGTATCTTTAAATATTGGCACCTCTGAGGTTTGACCGCATTGTACAATCCTCTGTGCGACACTTTATTGCAAGAAAAATTTGATGCTATCCTTCCCAATTTACAAACTCTGCCTTGACTGAAAACTCCAAAACACTTGGTCGGCTCATGCTAACTATACTCTGTTGGAAGGTGTCAATTTTATCATGTTCATTGATATTACTGAACTTATTTTTATATGAAATTTGCTAATGAGATTAAATAATGTAGCTCGTACAGTACAATGCAAACTGACATACTAATCTTGGTTGAGGCCACAATAGATGGACACTGAATTGCAAGAGGTAGATGGCAGACTCACCAGGGTGTCTATTGCTTTGTTAGAGTAAATTAGCACCAAATGAATTGATGATGCTGGTGTCCAAAAAAAAAAAATACACACTGATGAGTCGTTCAAAATACCAGTAAAATCAGAACTCACCTACGTCGGCAGAGCAAGATGAGTCGTTCAAAATACCAGTAAAATCAGAACTCACCTACGTCAGCAGAGCTCTTGTGTGTCTGCAAATTCCCCCTCAATTGAAACTGCAGAACAGCAAGTAGATCAGAGTATGAGACGGAGAGAAGCAAGAATGATGGATTCGAAGGGATTCGAGGGGAGTGAGGTGGGGAGGCGGGGATCACCTGACCAACTGGATGGATTGAGCCGAGGGGCTGGCCGCGACGTTGACTGTGTCCAGCTCATACGACTGAGGTGGGGGCGCCGGGCTGTGGAGGGAGGCTGGCCGATTGGGGGCGGAGCCGCCGAGGGGCCGGGTCGCCATGCCGGAGACTGGCTGCGCCGCCTTGCCTTGCCCAGTCAGCCGCGCAAAAGGAAGAAACGGTCACAGAACAGCGGAGGAAAGGGAAACAGTCACCTGCCGCGAGATCCGGTGGCCGAGCGGAGGCAGCGCTGGTGGGTAGAGGCCGTGCAGCAGCCCAGTCCGTGCGCAGGTGGCCGGCCGAGTAGAGGCCGATGCTGCAGCACCACGGCGAGTGAAGGGGGCGCCTGGACAGTGGGTGGCCCCCGTGCCGGCGCAGCCGGGCCGCGGTGGCCGGGCGCCCAGGCTGCAACGCCGGGGGGCGTGTCGCTGCTCGGTGTAGGCGACCGGCCGACCGAGGCTGGGTAAACGACGTGGAGACTGGAGAGTGGGAAGGCAAGAATGGAACAACGCGTGGACCTGGCGGTAGAAGCTTCGTGGGTGTGGGTGGCTGCTGGGCTTTGATGCGTAATCGGAAGGGCTGGAATTGCAGGCGACGTGGCCTCAGCAGGTGACAGAAAAATGAGTATAGGAATAAGGGTAAGTAGTAGATTTCATCAACGATAAAGTAGCTACTGTACTACATGATAGCTGGGAAACCTTATGATGCGCAAATAAAAAACTTAGCTAACAATACTATGGTAGTATACTTGGGCATTTCCGTTACTCCAGCTATATAATAACCCGATGCGAGATGTACATGCTTCACGATAAACAACAATAGTAGTCGCCATATACAATCCAAGCTGACTACCATCTTAGAGCAACACAATGTTATTGTAGTTCTAGCATACAACAAGTAGATGTTAAAAAGTATTATGGAGATATTGGTAGAAGTGTTGCCTTTGGAATCGGAGGCTTCAGGAGCCCAATGGACACTAACCAGAAACCTAACCTGGTAAAGGACGCTTATCCCAGCCACACCTTGGTGCCTCTGTAGACAACGGTTCATTGGGAACATCCGGGTTCCCCAGCTCAAGCGTTGGAGGCTGCCTCATGCCCACAGCAGTGTCTGAGAAAGCGGTGTCGTGGAAGCAGACTAGAGATGAGCCCAAAGCCCCCTTGTGCTCGTATCCTCGCTCCAGCATCTCATCCTCCAACACTGCACGTCTCACAGATTATCCCTTCTCCACAAGGATGTTGCCCTTGATAGATGCAAGTCTTGATTACGCCACATAGGTCCAATTGAAGGCTAAGGACGTCATGAGCTATTCTGATCCTAGCCATAGCCAGCGCAGCTTACGCATGCATGAATGGCACCACACGTGTGATGCTTGTCCCACCAATGCAAAGAAAAAGGGCACCAGCTTTTGCTCGGGACTCGTGAACATCAGTTTTGGTATAAACAGAGTCAGAGGGTGTCCTTCGTGTGTATCAGCAGTTGTGGTCTGGACGATTGGATCACTCGACAAGCTTTGATGTGTTGGTTCCCGCCAAACAAATTAAACGTGTATTTTGTACTCACTCCGTTCTAAATTATAAGTTACTTTAACTTTTTTTTATTCATTCATTTTTCTATGTATCTAGTCTAGACATATTATTTATCTAGATGTATAATAAAATAAATGTAAAATAAAAATTAAAGCGACTTATAATTTTAAACAGATAGAGTATACTACTGCCATGTTACTTCTGACAATCTGATTTGGAACCAGAATTGGGCCACCAAGACTGATCGATATCCTGTTACCACAACCGGTCAGTTTATCATTTTTTTTTATTTATGTCAGTTTATATCATTTAAAGATGTGGTGGACCTATAGGTACTGTGGAATGTGCCCGCGAGACTCAATTTAGGTAGTTTGTGCAGAAGGAAAGAATCACGTTGGCACCCAATAAGCTTGCACTGCAGACTGAATTGAAGATGATATAGATGCGTAGCGAGAGAAGGAACACTGTACAGATCGATCGACCAATGGAATAAACCGGTAATGAGTTCTATTTATTCCGAAGGTGTTTACCATGCATGATTTTCAGTTACACACAAATAGTATATAACGCTATAAATTTGTATGGGCCATAGACAGCCCAGCCAAATGGTACAAATATTTATTGGTTTATAATTTTGAGATAACATAATGAAGCATGAAGCCGCCAAGGAAGCCATAAAATGAACCCAGGCTCAGCGCGTCTACGACCTGTCGTGTATTCGCCGCAGCTTCCTGATGGCATGCCCCTGTGTAATGACCAAGGCCCTGTAGACATGCATATTTACCATATATATCAGTACAAAAAAAAAAAAACGATAACTTTAACATCTTCAGCGTAAGATCGACTTGTATTATTTCTCTCAAAAAAGATCGACTTGTATAATATTTAGATCGATCTTGTGCGTCGTAATAGTGAAAGCAAAGGCTGAACAAGGTACGTATATATACAAGTAGTAAAAATACTATAGAAGCTGGAGTTGAACGAGATGGATGATGATCCGTAAAAACCTGAGCATTGGAGGAGGCGATTGTGGTTCCATTAGTTGATCCACTAGAGAAAGCTCTCGCCGCTGCCGCAGAGACACCGGAGCCGCTCGCCGTCGTCGCTGTTGATCGCATTGCCGCACGACGACCCAGCTGCTGGAGGACCAATCGCGATGCCATGGTGACTGCACGGGCGTACGTGCGTCTGCTTGCTGGCCTGTTTTGTATTCAAAATCGACGGGATCGATCGTCAACTAGCTGATATAGCTTGAGATACCCTGCGGCCGCGTCTCTACTACGTGTATGTATATATGTACTTATATATGAAATCTGCTTCGTCAATTCATAGATGTATCGATCGGATCAGAGTTACCATCGGTTTCCAGCTTACGTCCTCGATAGTCAAATCGTCTTGGACTGGTTGCTAGCTATATATAGCTCAATCGGTATTGGACACGATGGTAGGGTGCCCAGCCCTTGGAATTTTATTTTTTTTTTGCATGTACTAGCAAAATGTGCCACGGAACCTTAATACTTCTAGAATCAGGCTCCGTGCCACCGCTGGATACGAGTTGTTCTAACTAATTCATTTAATTTGATTCAAAAACAGACGGTCGGTCCTCATGTGTTAAGAAGTGCCCTAAATTATATGGAAATCAAGAGAACTACGGAAAGGTAATTTGCCCAACAGGCAACAGCAATGTGCAAAGCCTCAAAATTATACCAGACGTCATGGTGTACAGTGCTGACCGTGTTGTCCACACACGGCACAGAGCCATTACCGTCGTCATATGTTGGAGACGTGCGCATGCAGCGGCCTAGCTAGGAACTAAGGATTGCTTTGGTTTGCTATTTTTTTTTCTGGTATAAATACCGTGGTCCATCCAACTGATAATAGGTGTAATGTAGTGGAGTAGGCGTAATGCTCGACAATGTGCTGCGACTACCTGGTGTGGCATTTGCTGGATCCATGAAAACCATATTATGATGCAGTAGTAGGGGTTTAGGTTGAGTACACTTTACCGAATTCTTTTTTTTAGAATTACTTTACCGAATCCTTGAAGCTGGAAAACGATCCTACGTACTAATAACATTTCTCTACTAAGATAATCTAACGCTTGCCAGGACAAATTAATTAAATTATTGCTTACTTTTGGGACCAGTTTAGTGCCAACCGTGATGCTTCGAATCCGGGAAGGTCCACACATAGTCCCTCCGTCCCTATTTAGATGTCGCCGTGGGATGCGTGCTTGTGAAGTTTGACTTCATATATAGAAAATATGTACAACATTTATATCTTCAAATAATTTTGTTAAAAAACTAGATCCAAAGATCTTTCCGATGATACTAATTATGATACTAATCGATGATATTTTTTTTATTTATTAAAATTGCCGGCATTTGTGTCTCGGGAAGCGGCGACAAGTATTTAGGGAGGAGGGAGTATGCAATATAATCAAATAAAGAATATTAAATGCTACAGATCCGTTACATCTTTGTTCGTAGTAAATAGGCAAAATAGTCATTTCAGCCTCTAAACTATCTTTCAAGGCTCAGTTTGGTCCCTGAACTTTAAAATTGTCCAATTTAGTCCTCAAACAATAGATTTGTAGCTCAATCTCATCCATCCCCCTTCATATATAAGCCACGTGCGTGTGATTAGGACATGTGAAATGCCATTCCTACCCCTCACTCCATCCTTTACCCATAGCATTATATTATCATTACTTCTATTTTTCTATCAAAGATGGTAACATTATTTATTTATTTATCTATTTATTTATTTTGTTTGTTTGTTAGACAAATTAAATGTAGACACTAGTAATCTAATTATTGTTATATTTTATTAGGTTGCACAGTAATAACAGAGTACTCACTCTGTCCAGAAAGAAATAAAACTATTATTCTTGTGTTCGCTAAAATAGTTTAAGTTTGACCAAATTTAAAATATTATGTTCACATTTATGTCTTTGAATCAATTTATTGCAAAAAATATATTTTATGATTAGTTTAAAATATATTTATTGTAGCACAGTAAAGGAGGGAGTGAGTGAGGGGTAGGAACGACATTTCACATGTCTTGTTGGCCACGTGGCGCGACATGAAGGGGGTGGATGAGATTGAGCTGCAAATCTATTGTTTGAGGACTAAAATAGACAATTTGAAAGTTCAGGGACCAAACCGAGCCTCGAGGAAAAAGTTTAGGGACCAAAATAGCTATTTTGCCTAGTAAATACTAGTATGGTTTCTCAAAAAGATAAGCACTCCTCCATTCTCTTTTATATTAAGGTGTAGCTGGATATGATATGGTCTATGCTTGGTGCGAGGAGTCAAACCAATCTAATTGGCATGGATGACTCAAGAGTCGTACTAAGAACATGGGCATGACTCTAAGACATTGTTATGGCTAAGGAAGCACCAAAAAGTAATCTAACCATTTCGACGCGTGACTAAATGTGCTACTTTCTTGAAAATTTAGTAGCGCTAATAAATTAGACAAACTAAATATAAATATATATGTTCTTCTCTTGTGTACTCCAAATAATGTTGAAGGAAAAAATGGCGCAGAAATAATCTGTGCAATTTTTTGTTGGAGTACCATATATACATGGTAGGTGTGGCCAACCTTATGAGGCTGTCTTCAACAATGAAACCCATACCCAAAATGCATCTTGCATAGTATATTTGCCTACTAGAAATTGCCTCCAATAGAACACCCAAACTAGACATGTATTTTGCATCGGAGGCAAGCCAAGACGCAAATAAGCGTCTTCAGGAGAGGCGACGCAAACCTCCGCGGCGAGCGAGGTGGGCCCCCAGTGAGTCCGCGACGGGGTGCAGCAGTCCAACAGCGAACCCCCGCGGCGAGCAAGGCGGCCCCCCGGCGAGTCCGCGACGGGCACAGCAGTCCGGCGGTGAATCTCTGCGGCGTGTGAGACGGGCTCCGGCGAATCCGTTATGGGGCACAGCAGTTCCACGGCGAATCGGCGACGGGGCGAGGACGAGCGGTGAATCCGTGACAGGGACCGGCGAGGTACGATGTCCGGTGGTGAATCAGAGGCAGCGCACCGAGAAGAGCAGCGCGAAGTACGCGACGGAGAAGAACAGCGCGAGCGCGAGGCGTATTTGCGTTTGCTGTTGGAGTTTTGCCAAGTTTGGGTGCTGACTCTTTTCCTTCGCATGACCCAAATCATCAAATGGGTGTTGTATTTGGGTCCTCACCATTGGAGATAGTCTCAGCTTGGGCACTACTTGGGCACTTCTGTTACTCCAGCTATATAATAACTAGACGCGAGATGTGCTTCATGATTCAGCTCAAACAACAATACTAATATATAGTCGCCATATACCGTCCAAGCTGATCGAGTACCTTCTCAGAGCAACACAAGGATTGTAGTTTTAGCCTACAAGTATATAGATGTTAATTGATAAAGTGTTAAGTTGCCTTTGGAATCGGATGCATCAGGGGCTCAATGGACACTAATCTGAAAGTTAACCTGGTAAACGATACTTAGCCCGGCCCCACCTTGGTGCCTCTGCAGACAATGACTCATTAGGGCCTATCTTAGTTACACAAGGCCAGCGTTGGAGGCTGCCTCATGCAGTGTGTCAGAAAGCGATGTCGTGGAAGGAGACCAGAGACGTGCCCGGAGCCCCTTGTGCTCGGCTCCTCTCTCCACCATCTCATCCTCCAAGACATCTCACTCTGATTATCTGTAATGCACGAGGATATTGTGCTTGATAGATGCAGTCTTGAATAGAGCACATAGGTCCAATTGAAGCCTAATAAGGTCGTCATGTGCCATTCTGATCCTATAGTCATAAGCAGCCCAGCTTAGGCATATGCATGAATGCAACCACACGTGTGAGTAAATGTTGATACAGCTTTAAGTTTGATGCTTGTCCCACCAATGCAAAAAAAAAAAGGGGACCCGGCCGGTTTTCGGGACTCGTGAAACAGAGGGCGCCCTTCGTGTGTGTGTCAGCAGTTCTGGTCTGGACGATTGGATCACTCGATAAACTTGATGTGTTGGTGCCTGCCAAACAAACGTGTAGTTTGTACTCTTTCCATTTTAAATTATAAGTCGTTTTAATTTTTTAATTTATTTATTTTACTATTTTTTTTCTAGTCTAGACATATTATTTATCTAGATACATAACAAAATAAATATAGAAAAAAATTAAAGTGACTTATAATTTAGAATGGAAGGAGTATACTACTGCCACGTTATTGCTGACAATCTGATTTGGTACCAGCAGTGGGCCACCAAGACTGAAATCCTGTTACCACAACGGGTCAGTTTATCATTTAAAGATATGGTCGATCAACCTATATATAGGTGGCATGTACGTGCGTGCGACACTTAAATTAGGTAGTTTTTGCAGAAAACTGAATTGAAGATGATATAGATGCGGTAGCGAGAATAGGAACACTGTACAGATCGATCAACGGTACAAAAGGGCTTATTTTTGGATTTACCATTACGCTTGGGAATTAGAGGTATTGGAAAGAAAATTAGTTCAAATACTTCTCAATCCCCTCAAATTTCTAGATGTATTTACAATGCATGATTTTCGGTTACACGGAATAATGCTTTCTATATCTATAGGTATCAACTATAGCCCGGCAAACGGTTCTACCGCGGGGAGCCTCAAATATTTATTATTGGTTTATCATTTTGAGATAACATAATGAAGCATGAAGCCGCCAAGGAAGCCATAAAATGAACCCAGGCCCAGCGCGTCTACGACCGGTTGTGAATTCGCCGCCGCTTCCTGATGGCATGCATCGCCGGCCACTGATTTCTTCGGCTTTGCTATTTTCCGAAATTGGGATGGCCTTGCCCTTGTGTAATGACCAAGGCCCTGTAAGCATGCATATATACAGTATGTCAGTAAAAAAGGAAAAAAGACTTAACTTTAACATTTTCAGCGTAAGATCGATTTATAATTTGTCTGAAAAAAGATCGACTTGAATAATATTTGGATCGATCTTGTGCATTGTAATAGTGAAAGCAAAGGCAGAACAAGGTACGTATATATACAAGTAGTAAAAAATAGAGGCCGGAGTTGAACGAGATGGATGATGATCCACAAAAAAAAAAAAACTGAGCATTGGAGGAGGCGACTGTCGTAGTTCCATTAGTTGATCCACTAGAGAAAGCTCTCGCCGCCGCCGCCGCAGAGACACCGGAGCCGCTCGCCGCCGTCGCCGTTGATCGCATTGCCGCGCGACGAATCGCGATGCCATGGTGACTGCGCTACTACGTACGTGCGTCTTGCTGGCCTGTTTTTGGGTCAAAAATAAATCGACAGGATCGATCGTCGACTAGCTGCTAGCTTGAGATACCCTGCGGCCGCGTCTCTACTATGTGTATGTATATATATTTATTATAAATCCGCTTCTTCGATTCATAGATGAATCGGATCAGAGTTACCATCGGTTTCCAGCTTACTCATGTTTCATGGCTGCTAGCTAGATAGCTCAATCGGGATTGGACACGATGGTAGGGCCCAGCCCATGGATTTTTTTACATATATACTAGCAAAATGTGTGCCACTTCATCACGGAACCTAATACTTCTAAAATCAGGCTCCGTGCCACCGCTGGATACGAGTTGTTGTAACTAATTCATTTAATTTGATTCAAAACAGACGGCCGGCCCTCATGTGTTAAGAAGTGCCTAAATTATATGGAAATCAAGAGAACTACGGAAAGGTACCAACAGCATAGTGCAAAGCCTCAAAATATACCAGACCTCATGGTGTACAGTGCTGACCGCGTTGTCCACGCACGGTACAGAGCCATTACCATCGTCATATATGTTGGAGACGTGCGCATGCGTGCGGCGGCCTGCGTGGTAAGGATTGTTTTGGTTTGCTATTTTTTTCTGGCATCAAGCCGTGGTCCATCCAACTTCATTGCCTATTGCAATCAAAGACAGCTCACAGAAAACCAAAACAAACCGACATGATACTGTTGGAGAAAACAAAGCATTAACCAGAAACAATTATGGAACACTGGTTTCTTTCTTAGAAACACACACGTTTATTTGTACACATGCGACATGCATACGTGCACAGCCCTTGCAGCATTCCACCCCCACCCCGGTAGCGCTACTGTGACAAAAGATTTTTAGTAGTATTATTGCATATTTTGTTTCTCTGGGATTTTTTGTACATGATTTTTTATGTTTAATAATTTAGCATACCAAGTAATTCATATATGTTGGTAAAAAAAATTAATGTGAATTACTTATTTTTTTATGTGATGAAATAATGGGAACGATTACTCATTGTTAGAACGGCAAGAACATAATTCTGAATCGTATCAGTTTTACATTCATAGATTTGGCATCCTCATGCATCAAGAATCAAGATAAGCTGACAACTCTGTCAATAAGCATTCACATCATTATTATACAATATGAGACACCTACTCCCTGAAATTCTTGCATTGATTTACAGGGAAAAATAAGTGTGATGCTTCAAATTGTAGCACATTTGACAATAATATTCTAGCTCATTTTTCTTTTACATTCAAATTAATGACTTTGCTCGAAACTGCTTTGTTGCCTGTGATCCCGTCAATGGGTTCAAGAACAGGCTTCACGGACTGAGGCTGCATGTTTTTTTACGACCATGCCATAGCACATATTTCATTAAGAGGAAGAGGATTTAACCTGCAGTACAATGCCCCCTAGCATGCCAAGGATAGTAATCCATAGATTACCAAGCTGCCACACCAACAAAATCAAACAAGAGAACATATTACAGACCAAACTCGTGACAACACAAAGGCGCATTAGAGCAACACTAGCAGCGACTTGAGGCTTGAGTAACCAGCAATAGACCAATCCTTGGTGCTCCACGCACTCAGGCCAAAGACCGCTAGTCATGACATTTAGTCTCGGAAACGTAATCCTGGTTACGAAAACCGAGACTAAAGGTAGTTTCTAACTGAGACTAAAGCCCTGTTGTGTACTAGTGATTGTCACTCTTGATCCCCCTGGTCTAGGGGCGGTAGTGGTCTAGGGGCGGTAGTAGCCATGCATCCTTGCCTCTACCTGTCAGCATTGAAATGTGGAAAATTCAAAGAACCTGCAGTAACCGTGTGTCGTTTCCCATATATGGCATAATGAAGACATGGCTGGCATTGTAAATTGCAGTGCACTTGCTATAATAATGTGTCTACTTTCGTTTCCCTTTGTATGTATATATATGTCCAGCCTCGCCGGCGCCATTTCCCTATATATAGCTAGTGTTTACTATCTTGTAACAATGAGATGGTGATGGAAGAAGAGAGGTGCAAGGAGGTATATAGTCCATGGCCTATACTATGGCCGAGTTGAAATTCAATATAGGAGTAGGAGGCATCAGAAAAATCAGTGGTTCTGAATGCCAAATCACAACATCTAGGGCGAACCAGCGATGGCAGATCTTCGGTCAAGATACCTGCATAAGGAATCTCTCTATGCCAGGGTCGCGTCCAATTGCTTCCTCGTTGCCATGGAAGGAAACCAGAGAGATGCACGGAGCATACCCTTTGTGCTCCTCCAACACTCGGAATGAGTACATCTGCACACTATGAACTGCCTGGCATGGTCTGCAGCTGCTTACTTGCTGGTGCTACGGAGATGGTACTAGCTACGACAAGAACTCTTGTGGTACCGGGCGAGTATTCTTGTGGCCAGCTCTGACGATCCCTCCTCCATGAGGATGTTGTGTTTCACGCAAGTCCTGATGACACTACGCAGGTCCACTTGAAACCTAATGTGTAAGGACATTGCGGGCCATTCTGATCCTAGCAGTAAGCGCCACACTTGTGAGCATGCTAATATGCACATGCATGTGTGCAATCACGGTTTTCAGTGCGATGCGTCGGACCAATGCAAGTTCTTTGGGACAAGACATCTGTATCATGCTTATACTCATGGACGTGCTAATGTATTAACAACCAAAGAGCAAAGATAAGGAAACACATATTTTAATCATATTCAATAAAAATCCAAATAAAGGTTCCCCAATACATGTGTGGTCCACAGCCTGCTGATGGCGATCTAACTTGAACAATATGTTCTTCTAATTTCTAGAGCCAAGGAACGCGCTCCAGGTTACTTACACTCATGCGTCAGCTTCCGAAACACCTCCAATTAAGCTGCTTTTGGCCGTGGTAGTTGATCTTCACTTCATGCTCTTCATGCATCTGCTGTTGCCTGTTGGTATATGGATGTGTTGATGTAGGTGGTGTATGCATGGTCGATGGCCTCGTCAGCCTGCGTTGTGCACCATATCGTTACTGAACTGCCCGTAATAGTGGTTGTGTTGTATGTTGTGTGCATCAAACAGAATTCTGAATCATATCAGGTTTTGCATTCATAAATTTTGCGTGATCCTCATGCATCAAGAAGCTAGCATGACAAGCTGACAACCATTTCAACAAGCATTCACACATCAATTTTTATACAATATGTGACACCTACTCCCTAATATTTTTGCATTGATTTACTGCACCAAACAAGTGTGATGCTGCAAATTGTAGTACACTTGACAAATGTGTCTAGCTCATTTTTGCTTTTTCATATATATGCACACCCTGCCTCGCCAGCACCCCATATATATCAACTATAGTAACCATCAGACTAAAGAAGAGCACTACATGGGAGGTAGTCTATGGCCTCGGTTCTGACCAAATCTCATTCAAAATAGGAGTTTGAGGCATCAGGAACGGTGGCTGTGGTTATAGTAGAAGAATATCAGATGACTCATGCGAGAAAAGCGTGCGACGGTCTTGCCTTTGATCAGGCTGGCATTATCATCGTAGTAGTCCCCAGGTCTGGTGGTCGAGCTGATGACGTGGAGCTCCAGAGCTGTTCTTGACGGTGTCTATACTCGCCTTGATATCCTTGGGCTATTGCATTGTCGTGTACGTAGTGGTAGAATGCTAGATGGTGTTCGTAGTCACTCCAAGTTCCCAAGGTCCGGTGCTATTGCTGGCGTCTGGTGTGGACGTAGAAGGCTAGAAGTATCCTCCACGGCGTTCAGACTCGCTTGATGCTTCGCTATCTGGTGTGTTGCCGGTGTGGAAGTGAAACAGTCCAGTATTCTTAACACGCCATCAAAAAATCGTTTCGATTTTTTAGAAACCTTATACACACCCGATTAGGAATTCCTTTCCCCTTGTACTCGACTCGAATTTGTCGGGGCTATCTATTAAAAGATCAATCCTGTCATAAAAAAACAAACAAATAGGTAAACCCTGATACGCGCGGTCTTTTTTTTTTTTTTTTTCGCGCTGCATCGTCCACTGCCCCAACCTTGATCTCGCTTCGATGCCTAGCCACATGGTCATCGGTGCCGATGGCGTCTTCCTCCTGATACGCGTGGCCTACCCCCAGCACGCCAATGGCCGACAGGTCGATGCCGACGTCTTCGTCTACACGGCCGACCCAAGGGCACCGTCGCTTCGTCGTCTCCCACACCCCTACCCGATACTCCTCCACTTCAAAAGAGCCATCGGCGTCTTGGCGGCCTCCGGCGACGGCGACGGCGACGGCGACATCTCCATCTCCAACCAGGATTGTTCCGTCGTCATCCCGAAACGGAGTCCTGGTCAGCTGAGTTACACTCTCCATGTCTTCTGTACCAAGACAATGTCGTGGAGCACCAAGGTCACCAAGCTAGCTACGGATCAGCAATGGTACGGCGGCGAGTTGTATCATCATGAGCCCACCGACGTGTTCTCAATTGAAGGAGGCTCGCTGGCCTGGGTTGATCTCCGGTACGGTATCCTGCTGTGCAACGTTCTTGCTGAAGAGCCTGAAATACGGCTGATCCAGCTGCCCCAGTTGATGCCCAGCAACAAGGTCGACTTTGGGGTTGGGTTGGATGGTGCTCGGACTCCACTTTACGCAATCCGTGACGTTTCCTTCAGAGACGGCCGTTTCAGTTTGATCGAGCTGGAGTGTCCATACATAACAGACGATGATTGCGACGCAACCGAGTTTAACTTTCGATGGAGAGCGACTTTGTTCAAGGCAACAATCTCTTCCAGGCAATGGGAAAGATGCCACACCGTGGACTGTTCGGACCTCTTGTGTTCGGACCCATGTTTCCATGACCTGTTCCCTGAGATCTGGGACCGTGAGAACGATAACAAGATGATCTTGAGCAAGAAGGTGATGATTCAAGGCCCCACACTGGACAGGTACCGTGATGATACTGTCTACTTGGCATCCAGGCTTGATGCTAACAAGCCAAACGGTTGGATGTTTGCTGTTGATACTAAAACCAGGAAACTGGAAAAGGTTGTGGCCTTCTGTGCGGAACGGGTGTGTTCTGACCGTATTTGCCTGCAATGTGCATTCTCCAAGTACCTCAACAAGGAAGCTACGTAATTTTAATAATCTTTTGTTGCTCCATTGCGTGTTATATTTATTTCTAGGAATATCCATGTCTTGTATTAGTTAGCTAGTAGGTCGATTTTGTACGCAATGTCTTTGCTATAAAACTAAATCTTTGGTATGTGACTGTTTAATTGAACCTATCTGGTCGGGAAGCAGACGATGTTTAATGGCAAGTGTATGCAGTGACTGGTGACATACTGGCAACACGATCCATGCCCAAAACAAAGTTAACCAAAAATGAAGTAATGAACCTGCTCTAGATTAGGGAAACATGAGCTCACAGTCACACTGGTTGAGATCGAATAGACCTTTGGTTTGTACCTTTAGTCTCGGCTAGAATTGGACCGAAACTAAAGGGAGCATAGTCCGGGTTGGTGGCTCCACTATGTTCGCTAGACTATGTCATGGCACTTCATGGCAAGTAATAGTGGGTGTGCTCCACTTAGTTTGTTGGAGTCCACTTAGTTTGTTGGAGTGAGACTTTGGTTTGTAAAGACTTCATCTCTACAAATGAAGTATGTATATATATGGTTTTCTAATTTTGATGTATACATATACCATTGTCAATTGTGTAGAGTATTAAATAGTGTAAAGCGTAAGGAGCCCGGAGCTATCTTTCGGCAAAACAATGCGACCCTTGTGTCGTCTCTTGGGGCAGCACGGGGGCTCCAATCCACCGCCGCCAAGGGCCCTTCCAGGCTGCCTTCCCGGCCACCGCTGCTACTCTACCCGTGAGTAGTGGCGGCGGCCTAGAGTGGGCGCTCAACAAGGCGGCCTGTCGCAGCTCTCTCCCTCTCCCGCTTCTCTCTCCCCGCCCTCCATAGTCTTCCCCATGGCCGGCGGCGCCCCTCCGCCTGTGGTGGCGATGGATCCGGTGTTGTGGCTGGCCGATCTGACCTCTGGTCAGGTCCTGCTCTCTGGACGTGCGCGGTTTAGGTGGTCACATCGTTGGGGCTGCTGGTTTCTTCCCTACAGTGCAAACATCGCGGCTAGCTGCGGGGTCGGTGGATCTGGCAACCTCGGCCCCCGTTGTGGCCAGTGTTCGTGTGGCCATCGTCACCGGCTCTCCGGCGGCTCCCCGCCTCCTACTCCGTTGATCTGGCGTCGGGGCTAGTAGGTCTAGTTTTAGCTGCGGCGGCGCCACGAACCAGGCGGGTTCTCGCGCACGCGCGTGGCTGGCGGAAGGCCTGGCGGTGGCTGGGCTAGCGCTTCGCGGCAGCCGGGAAGCCAGCAGCTCCTACAGCGGGCGGGGCGTGGCCTGCCGCCCCACGGTGGCCCCAAGGTGGCCAGGTGGCCTGTGGCGACAACAGTGCGGCCTGCTTGCTGGTCCAAGGGGCCTGCATCAGCCGGTGGTGGGCCCAAGCCTGCCGGGGCTTCTAAGCCCCCCATTCGTTCATTCTCCTGGTGGCCAGGAGGACTCCGTGGAAGCTGGCGTTACCCTGCTCCTGTCGCCTGCACATGCGTTGGGGATGTCTTTGCAAGCATGGAGTTAGGTGAAAGCTTAGTCTGGTTCTTACCGGGCGTACGATGGTGATGCCTCAGGCGCCACATTTCTCCTTGGAGACTCCTTGGAGACATCGTTGAATGAACCCATGCTTCGCCGTTGACGGTGCTAGATTCTGGGCGAAAGCCTCGCCTTAGAAGCTTCTAAGGCCAACGGCGGTGGCGTCCACTGTCACCCTCTTCCTGAAGGCGTCGCTGAAGAATCAGCTATGGCCCTTGCTGGAGTTTGCTTGTCTACCGTGTGGTCTTGTGGTTGCTGTCGGCTCTGGGTGGAGTTCCTCGCTGTGCTTGTCTGCGCATTTGTTGTTCTCGTGATGGCCTATCATCCTACAGTTCTTGACATTGCCACCGTCGCTTGGATTTCATTGTGGATGCTTTGCCGCTACTTTGCCACCGATGTCGTTGGTCTCTTCTTTGGTGGATACTTTGCTTTGCCGAGGCGTACGGCCAGTCCCCCACGGATGCTGCCCGTAGTGGGCGTTGTCCTATTCTTTGGCGGATGCTTTGCGCTATTGTTTGTTGGCGGATGCTTTGCCGCCCGTGTCACTTGGATTGCTGATGGATGCTTTGCCGTCGTTCTTTGCTTGGCGGTCTTCTATGTGGACGACCGTTGCGATGTTCTATTGCAGGCACAATTGTAGGTCTTATGTGTCGAGGGTAGTCGCTCTTTCTTTGTATCTTTTTGTTGTTACCATGTTAATTCAGATTACTCTCTACTATCTTAGTGATTTTTAATCTGCGCTATAAGGGTTCTCTCATAGCTGACTTGTAATTCACTTCTCTTAATGAAAAACGGGCTATATTCCCCGGCCGCGAACAAAATAGTATTAAATACGCGGATGTGATTCTTATGTGAAATACAATAGGCTTGGTCTCCATTATATATGGGCAACCGTGTCCTATGTTTCAGATCAATGTTTAAGTTACCTTCTCAACAATTTATCTTGTCCTCATGCTTATTTCTAGTAGATTCTTTAGTTAGTTGTAGGCTGTAGCCTCCAGAAGAAATATGATAACTTTGCTTGGTATATAGGAGTAGGGGCACCTGGATCACTCAACAAGCTGAGCTTCAAGTACATTCTTCTGCACCATGGTATGCAAGTATCTTGTCATCGATGGGCCAATGGAGAACATCCTGATTGTAGATGTTCCAAAGTCTCGGGGACTGAAGATCTAGTTCATGCTCTAGCTCAAACCACACTCAGTGGCGAGGCGACGACCTCCTTTTTATGGGTTATAGAATCAAGGCTCCACGATTCCATTGGTACAGAAAATGTTTTTCACGAGGGGGGTGGTAGAGGCATTTATCTGGTGGCCAAGCCCACCGCTGTACATGGGTCGATACTAATTGGCCCATGATGCAGGCGGCGGGGTGAGCCGCTTTAATGAAAGGAGTTTCAGGCGGCTCACTTTGTCGGCTGCCTATGTAAATAGTTATTTACACAGGCGGTTGACTAGGTCAGCCGCCTTGTGAAAACCCTATTTTTCCTGTGCTCACTCATGTGCCTTTGTATAATTATTTTTTTTATTTCAAATTTTAATATTTGCCTCCATACTGCACTATATTTGTCACATATATATATATATATATATATATATATATATATATATATATATATATATATATAAGATATGCAAACATGAACCATAAAATTGCATCATACATACAACACATATAAATATTACAGATATGTACACATGAAATATAACATCAAGCATAAAATTACATATAATACACGTCATTTCATGTTATGAGTCCAACCATTTAGTGTTTACATGTCATTTCGTTTCAAGTTTAGACCTGCTAGGTCTGTCAGCGCTCTAAATCTTTCACTTGCTAAATCGCCGGGTTTGCATCAAAATATGCTCCGTTACTTGGAATTATTTCTCTCATAATAAAACTGCACAAAGTCTGCTACTATATTTTCTATAGTCGTTGGAGTGAAGGGCACGTCTTTTCCTTTCTTTCTCGGCTGGAAACAAAGTTTAAAAGCATCATTGACACATGTCCAATATTAACATTTACAACTTTAATGAGAAAACTTCATACATAGATATTATTTACCATATTTTTTTGTCCCCGACGTATCGTCCCCCGCTGCCTTATAAACTCACACACATAGTATCCACGATGGAGCCGATCCGGTGGTTGCTTATGGCACTATATAATTAATGAGCAAAAGATTATTCTAAAATTGTCATGCCTTGTGTATTATTTATATGATGATATGTGTTCGGACAACTTCTTTGGATAATGGTGTTGTATCATCAATGGCACACTAGGATCTGAGCGGGCGGCGTCGACCGGTCCTTTTTGCTTCTTATAAAACCGCCATGCCCTATAGATATCGAATATAAAACACTAAAGTTATTTAGAAACTCTAATTCATATAAAAATGCGGATGTGGTTGCATATTGGCTCACCTTTCTAAATGAACCCGGGGAATGTTTGATACGATTTGGGGAGGATAATGTAAAAAGTCTAGGACAAGCACCTTCCCTTGAATGGATAAATATAAAAAACAATCCAATGGTCCTTTGCATAAATAAGCAGTGAAGCGACACATGTACTTAGGGTTAACACGATAATTTGAAGTATGTATACGAGGTCACGCTTACCCAAAGTTGTAGGGTGCCAATATGAAATCCCTATACTTATATCTCGGCATTGCTCTACCGAGATAGAGGGCATAATTGTCCTCGTATTTTAGTTGCAATTCCTTTACACGACTACAACTTCTTACGGTGTTTTTACTTCTCTATCTTGGCTCTATCTTTATTTGTAAGTACAAATTTGTGCATATTTTCTTGTAACCTGATTGGACTCGGGTAACAGACCATCGATCCTACAGGTTAATGATCTCTGCGCTCGTGGTCTTGCAAACTACATACAACATCCGCATATTAGAGTTTATCACATTCTAAATTTAATAATAACAATGTGTGTGCATGAGTGATACTTACGGGCACACACGATCGTCGGGGCGTAGACGCCTACTCACTATACGGCTCCCATCGGGACAAGAGCAAGAAGGACGGATCTGAGTAGAATACGGACCATCCAAGTTAGGCGAATAGAAAGTAACCTCATGTCGAGCAGAACACTTCCTATGGATCCGACTAGGACTAGAAACCATAGCTCGGCTCTTTTCCTCCTATAAAAAGAAGCGAGCACCCTCTTTTGTAATGAGCGAATAACACACAATCATACATCAATCCAACGCAAAAAGGCCAAGGCCAAGCTGGGTAGAGCTTTTACTCGGCGACGAGGGCTCGAACCGGGATAAACCGTGTGTCTCTTACATGAAACCGCCGAGTTCTAGTCGTTCGCCGAGGTCGAATCAAGCTAGCTGCGGGAACCCGTGGCGGGCTATCGATGGTCAAACACCGGCGGTTTGGCGCGTCAGGTAGGGGCTTTCGGCGAAATCAACGTCAAAGGCTCGACGGACCTACACATGATGATTTTTCCGGCGGGATCAACCTTCGTTTTCGGAAGCTGGGTGCAAAGGCGACGAACAAAAATTCTCTGTGGTCGACTACTTCAAGGACCCGAGCCGAAGATACAAGAGATTTTTCAAGACTCAAGCTCACGGAGGAAGCTGAAAACCCAAATATACAAGACAAGCCGAGTTCTTTTCACTACGGTTTCAACAACTCGGCACGAATATATCGGAGTATCACCCAGAAGGCAATGGAATCTTACGACCTCGACCAATGGAACATCTTCAAACAAGATAAGTACTCTACCTTCCTTCCTTTTCAATACGGTAAACCTCTAGAAGGAGAAGAACTCGACCATCCACCCAACATGCACGAAGAAGTCTTCATGATAAAGCAGCCTCTAGTACCACCGGTCCAACCCGACTACGGATCATCGGAAGAATCGAAGAAGCGATATTCCAGCAAATTCCGTCACGAGAGAAGGAGACTGACAGCGAGCAGCAAGAGAAAGAAGAAACAAGAAAAAAAAAAGGAAGAAGGAACCGAGTTCATGAGCGAAGAGAAGCATGGCCCAAATATGAAGAAGAGCTAGCCAGTACAATAAAAAAAGAGCCAAAAAAAGCCGAAGAAAGGCGAGGCTGCGGCAAGGACAAGGCTCGATCCTATCGACAAGATACAAGAATTAATTAATGAAATTAACGCCATACAACGACCAAGTGAAGAACAAGCCAGGCTTAGAAGTCTACTCGGAGATCTTTGCATAAAAAGAATACAAGGCGACCGAGTACCTCCCGACACATATCATCTGAGCAGACAAGTCAAAAGAACTTCGGAGGATTTCCGCTTTCGAAGATTATCAACTCCAAATCATCGGAGAAGAGCTCAACCTCATCACGATTGGACCGAGAAAAAACGAGGGGAAAAACAGGGGAAGATCTCCAACACCACCCAGAAGTCCCCACGAAATTATTTTAAAGATACGACGGCCCCGAGGCGATTCCGACTACAAACCCGAAAAAAGTACCCGACAGATTTCCTTGCTTCGCGGGGAAGACTACTCACATCAAACTACCTCACAAATTTAAACCATCCAATCATTCAAAATATGATGGCAAGGCCCGAACCAATGCAATGGCTTAGGATTTATTCTCAATCTATAGAACTAAGCGGGAGGCGATGGCGATATAAAAAGCACTATTTTTTTTTTCCGATGGCCACGGAAACATTACCACTCCGGTGGTTCGATAAGTTACGACCGGATCTATCAAAGCATGGGGCGACCTCCAAAAAGCATTTTGTGAGAATTTTGCGGGAATCTTGATCCACCCAATAACATAAGCCGAGTTGAAAGGTTTAAAAAGCAAAATCCGGGAGAAAGCCTCGAGAGACTTCTATAGAAGATTTGGAGAGAACTCGAGCACAAGTACATGACATCACCGAGAGAGAAGTAATAGAAGCATTTTCATACGGCCTAAAAGTAAGATGGATGTTTCACGATTTACGCAAGGGAAAACCCTCGGACAAGCGAGGAATTCAAAAAAACAATTGAAAAAGATGATCACGGCGAAGAGAAGACAAGAAAAGATTTCCGGACAAACGAAACAACTCGAAAAGGAGAAACAACACAGACGGAAGAAACAACTCGAGCGATCAAAACAACACAAGATGGAACAACCAAAACAACTCGGGTTATCAAGACAACTCGAGATATCAAGACAACTCAATAAGATGGAATATTCAAGACAATAGACAAAAATTCCACAACAAAAAGAGATATTCGACAACATGGTGGCATCCATCGAAAGAAAGAAATTCTACCCGGCAAGAAGATTTGAAGACCTCGAAAACATGAAATGCATCTATCATCCAACGAGGAATCCACCCAATGGGGGAGTGTCGCATCTTTCAAGAAAATATATGAGAAAGGACAAACAAGACAAGGAAGAAAATAAAGAAAAAAAAAGAAGACAACACAACCGATAACGGTTTTCAAAATCAAAACAACGATATCGATAATATTCTCGGGGAGTACCGGTTCTAGGAGCAAACAAGAAGACAAGCTTGCTGGCGAACAATCATGGCGGCGAGCCAGCAACACCCGGATATTTAAAAGCGGTCACAATATCCAATTCAGTTCTCACGGGAAGACCAATGGACAAGTGTTGGGAGCGCGGGGCTATATCCATTAGTACTCGGACCAACAATTGCCGCCATAACAGTAACAAAGTACTCATCGATGGGGGGCAAGACTCAACATCATATTTGCAGACACCACGAAGAAAATGGGAGCAGAATTCTCAAAAATGATCACACCTACAAGCGTACCTTTTTATGGGATAGTACCGGGAGACCAGCTATGCCTCTTGGACGGATTACACTTCCGGTAACATTTGGAACTCCCACAAATTACGGGGACAGAACTCATCAAATTTGAAGTTGCAGATTTTGAATCATCATATCATGCGATATTAGGAAGACCAGGCACTAGCGAAATTCTTGGCTATACCACACTATCCATATCTACTACTCAAGATGCCAAGGACCACACGGATTACTTTCTCTCGAGAGGAGACCTAAAAAGAGCCTACAAATGCGATGTACAAGCAATCTGAGATATCCTCAAAAATACAAGGTGAAATCAACTCGGCGATGCTTGAGAAATAAAACGAGAAGAACTAGAGATACCGGCCAAAAACAAAGTACACTCACCACAATTGAAGGAGAGGGCACCAAAAAAGATTGATCTAGGAGCAGGTGATCCATCAAAGGCGCCACAATCGGTGCACACACTGCCTATCAAATAGGAACTTCGCGCTCACCAACTTCTTACGGGACAACAAGGATATATTTGCACGGAAACCGGCGGATATGCCCGAGTCCCAAAGGGGAGTTGGTGAGCACAAAATTGAAGTCAACAAAGGAGCAAGACCGATCAAACAAAGACTACGGCGTTTTTCACCGGACAAGAAGGAAGCAATAAAAAAAAAATAGCCCGACTACTAGCGGCGGGGTTTCATTAAAAAAATCTTACACCCAGGCCCGGTTGGCAAATCCTGTTACGGTACACAAAAAAACAACAGATGAATGGCGTATGTGTGTGGCGACTACGGGACCTTAACAAACACTGTCCAAAGGACCCTTTCGGATTACCAAAATTGATCGGATAGTGGATTCAACGGCGGGATCAGCTCTATTATCCTTTCTAGATTGCTACTCGGGATATCACCGGATCGCACTAAAAGAAGACCAAAGCAAAACTTCTTTCATTACACCTTTTCGGCGCTTATTGTTACAAAACAATGTCTTTTGGACTCAAAAATGCGGGAGCAACATACCAAAGAGCAATCCGGACTTGTCTAGGAGATCAAATTGGAAAAAAACACGGAAGCATATGTAGATGGCGTAGTCATCAAAACAAAAGAACCAGATTCTCGATTGAAGATCTACAACAAACTTTCAACAATCTCAAAAGATGGAAGTGGAAACTTAACCCCAACAAATGTGTATTTGGCGTATCATCGGGACAACTACTCGGATTTACAGTCGACCAAAGAGGAATTGAAGCAAGCACAAAACAAATCAAGGCAATAACCAACATGGGCCCACCGGCGGATATCAAGGATCTCTGAAACTAACGGGGTTGCATGGCGGCACTCAACAATTCATCTCTAGGCGGGGAAAAAAGGCTTACCTTTTTTCAAATTACTAAAAAGCGGAACAAATTTACAGGAGCGAAGAAGCACAAGAAGCCTTCGACAAGCTAAAAGCATACATCGGCACATCTCGGTATTAGTACCACCAAAGAAAGGCGAAGACCTTATGCTCTACATTCTTTGCAACTACTTGATGGTAAGCACGGCTATTGTGGTCGAAAGAAGAACAAGGACACATCTACAAAGTACAAAGGCCCGGTATACTACATAAGTGAAGTACTCACGGTATCAAAAGTGAGATATCCTCACGTGCAAAAACTACTCTACGCGATACTTATAACTTCAAAGGAAGCTCGGGCATTATTTTGAAGGTCACAAAGTAGTCGTCGTAACAGATTTTCCACTCGGAGACATCTTAAGAAACCGAGACTCAACGGGGCGAATTTCAAAATGGGCGGTTGAACTCGGAGCACTCAAGATAAATTCACACCAAGAAAGGCAATTAAATCTCAAGCATTGTCCGGCTTCATTGCGGAATGGACTGAAATACAACAACCTACTCCAAAAGCGCCATCCTAGACCATTGGAAAATGTACTTGATGGATCTCTAAAACTAGGAGGCGGGGGGCTTGGGGAGTACTACTTATCGCACGATGGAAAACAACTTCGAGATATGTTCTACAAATTTTATGGCAAGCTACCAACAATGAAGCGATCTGAAGCACTCATCCACGGCCTACAAATCGCAACATCACTTGGAATCAAAAGATTACTAGTCTACGGAGATTCAGCGGTAGTAATCAACCAAGTCAATAAAGAATGGGATTGCACCAAAGAAAAACATGGGCGCCTATTGCTTGCGAAAATCGAGAAAACTTGAGAAAAATTTTTCAAGGTCTAGAAATACATCATATATTACGAGATTCAAATGTTGCGGTGATGTGTTAGCCAAACTAGGCTCGAATAGGGCAAAAGTACCCATTGGAGTTTTTGTAAAAAGAATTAAACAAACCATCTATCAAGTCGGACGAAAAAAAGGCGAGAAGAAGAAGACGAGCAAGAGCAAATTCTAATGATCGGCCTGAGACTACTCAACATGGATGCAAGTATTCATAGACTACATCAAGGAAAAAAGTTACACGGAAATAAAAGCGAAAGCAACTTCGGGTAATCGGAAGAAGCAAAAACTACGTCTTAGTAGGAGATAATCTTTACAAAAGAGCGGCATCATCGGGCGTATTATTGAAATGCGTATCAACAACGAGAGGGAAAGAAATATTATTAGAAATGCACTTTCGAGGTGCTTGCGGAAATCATGCATCTTCAAGGACACTAGTCGGAAAAAGCTTTTCGATCGGGATTCTATTGGCCAACATTAAAAACGGCGAAGAACTAGTCAAATACTGCAAAAAATTGTCAAATGTTTGCAAGACAAGCACACGTTCGACTCACAATCTAATATGCATCCCACCCGGCATGGCGTTCTCATCTTTGGGGGCTTGATCAAAATCGGGCCACTTAAGAAATCCAAAGGAGGGTTCGAATACATCTTAAGTGGCCATCGACAAGTTCACCAAATGGATAGAATACAAGCCATTAGTAAAATACAGCTCGGCCAAAGCACAAAGTTCATCAAAAAATTATGCATAGATTTGGGATGCCAAAAGAGGGATAATTACAGACCTAGGATCACCATTTACGACTAATGAATTCAAAAGCTTGGGCTCAAGGCTGCGGATTCAACATTGACTATGCATCGGTGGCTCATCCTCAAGCAAGCGGTCAAGTAGAAAGAGCCAACGGACTCATCTTGGCGGGATTAAAACCAAGATTATATGAAGACCTCAAAGATTACGAGCAAAATGGATAGATGAACTACCCAAAGTAGTGCAGGGGACTAAGAACTTCGGATAAAAGCGAGAGCAAGCGGCTACTCACCTTTCTTCTTGGTATACGGATCGAAAGCCGTATTACCAGCCGAACTTAATATGGACATCCCCAAAATTGAGCAATATAATGAAGGAGAAGCGAGAGGAAACCGGGGGAGACTAGAAATCGGCGGCTTAGAAGAAGTCGAGTCAATGCAACCCTACAATCGGCAAGATACATGCAAGGGCTGAGAAGATATTACGACAAAAGCGTTCAACCAAGAACCTTACAAGCCGGCGATCTAGTTCTCGGGGAAAATACAAAAACCAGATGGAAGACACAAACTACTCGGCCCATGGGAAGGTCCCTTCATAGTAACAAAAATAACGGGACCGGGGATCCTCTGAGGCGATGGCGAAGATGGAGCCCCAATAAAAAATTCATGGCACATCTCTCAATTCACGGCGATTTTACGCCTAGACATGTACTACTTCCTTCAACAAAGATTCATAAGAAAGATTACGGTATCGGCTTCTTTCGAGAACCCGGATCCGACTTCTAGAATACGGAACTTCGAATAAGGACCTCTGGTCCGAAAAAGCACTTTGGACTTCTGGGCAAACCCGATGAGAGCAAAAATCCCCGATGAGAGCAAAAAATCGCTCGACCCCGGGCAAACCCGATGAGAGCAAAAAATCGCTCGACCCCGGGCAAACCCGATGAGAGCAAAAAAATCGACCCCGGGGTTGTTTTCACAACACCGATGAGAATGCGGCAAACCTATCCTAGCTCCTTTTTAGGACTAGATGAGAGCAAAAAAAGCTCGACCTGTCGACTTCTAGATAAAAAAAAACTCGGATGAGGGCCTACGGTCAAACTATTTGTTGAAGTGCAAAATGGCTACAACCTAGTCTAAGCCCAACAATTCCCCGGGTTGTTTTCACAACACCGATGAGAATGCGGCTAAAAAAGTCAACACTCGGCCTATCCTAGCTCCTTTTTCGGGACTAGATGAGAGCAAAAAAAAGCTCGACTGTCCCGACTTCTAGATAAAAAAAGAACTTCGGATGAGGGCCTACGGTCGAACTATTTGTTGAAGTGCAAAATGGCTACAACCTAGCCTAAGCCCAACTATTCGGGTTGTTTTCACAACACCGATGAGAGTAAGGCTAAAAAAGTCAACACTCGCCCTATCCTAGCTCCTTTTCGGGACTAGATGAGAACCAAGAGAGAGCTCGACCTATCCCGACTTCTTGAGAGAAAAACTTCGGATGAGGGCCTACGGTCGAACTAATCATTAAAAACGACTACAACATTAACTATCCTTAGATGGATTCACAACACCAAAAAGAATCACGACGGTCAAAGGTCGACAACAAGATATTTGACCAAGATTCAAGAAAAAAATTCTTTTTTATTATTATCAGGAAGGCACCAAAGTTTCATTACGGTAAAAGAAGTTCACTCTTGATGATCATCACCATCATCGGCACGCTTGCCGGCGTAATCTCTACAAGATCGATAAACTCTGAGCTAAGGGGCGGGACTGCGGCTTTAGATTCCACGAGTGCTTGTTCATCCTCGGGGAGTATGAGTCCCATCCATCACTCTACCAAGAGGAAAGTTGGGATCAACTACTCGGATGCGAGCCAAGACACCACGAGCATGGCAACACTTGCATCCTTGGCAAAATTGATGGTCCGCTTCGGTCGGTCGAGGAAGGAGGCGAACCCAAGTCGGACCAACATCTTCGGGCCTCCTCGGCATAGTGGCAAGACCTTGCCGAGAACTTCGGCAAGGTTGACCACACATCTTTTGAAGCCTTGAGGCGGGTGGACAAGTCTTCAATCGATGCCTTAGCACGCAAAGATCTCGATCGGCACCACGCCCTAATCGGTAGAGCCGGGCTAAAGTTTCTTGACATCCGCCTTTACCTTCTCCGAGTCATTGCGGAAGGTTTTTACTTCAAGCTTCAAAGCTTGGTCTCTTAGAGTACTTTTTCTTCAAAGCTGCAAAAGCGAAAAGAAGTCGGAGAAAAAAATGACAAAACTATATGCAACAAAAAGCATTTACAAAGTACCTTGGAGATCAGAAGCTTTTTCTCGGACTCAACGGCAGCAACAACTGAGCTCTCAAAGGCGGTCTCAGAAGGCCGGCGTCCTTGGCGCTCTTCATCAAGCGCCCCTTGCCGAAAAGCCGAGCTCATCCAACAACTTCTTTTGAGACTCGGGCGAGCCAAAAAAAAGAGGTCGAGAATCAGCGACATACTCCTGCACATAAAAGAAAAAAAAAGGATAAAGAAAAAGACAAGACAAAAATAAAGCAAACAAGTCATCCTACACAGGCTGTTCGGTAAAAGACTTGAATTCAGCCTCAAGCTTCTTAAAGGCGAGAACTTCGGATTGAAATCTTCTTCGAGATCACTGCATCGACTTCAAATCACGGACGAAATTCCAAGGAGGGTAAAAAGGAGACAAAGGAGGAGAACACCCAACCCGAGGATGAGAAGAAGTTAGGGGTTGGGCAAATGGCAACTTGTCCGCTCCCAGAAGAAGTCGCCACAACCGCTTGAGCAGCTAGTAGTGAAGAAGTCAATGCGGCCAGAAGATAAAGCCACCAGGGGCCAGAATCCACAGTTTGGATGAGGATCGAACACGGACACGACCCATAGCTCCAACACTCACGGTCCTCTCGGAATCGGAAGCCGAAGCTAAAGACCTACAAGAACAAAAAAGCTAAAGACAAATGACACCAAAAAGGAGGAAAAAAAGTCGGCACCTACCTAGGAACACGACGAATAGCAAGTCGAGGGCGCGGGAGGCGGAGGCGGCATAACCATATCAAACCCACCAACAACCCGGCGGTAGAAGGAGAAGGACCGGCAAGGGCCCCAAGGCAGAAGAAGGAGAAGAAGTCGCCGCAGGGGGCTACAAAAAGCCAAGTCGGAACAAAAACAACAAAAAAGTATGTATACCAAAGGCAAAAAAAGACAACACTTACCGGCGAAGAAGAGGAGAATCATCAACATCCTCGGCCTCATCTTCAAAAAGAACAAACAGATACACACGCCTACCAAAGAGAAAAATCAAGACTACTTTCCAAAAAAAAAAGAACAAAAGTAAAACTAAGCAACCTCTCACCTATCAAAAGGTTACGATGGGTGAGGAAGCGGAAAAAAAGCGCCCGTTTAAAGCTGCTGAAGAGGAAGAATCCCCATGGCCGAGCCCTTTTGGCACCGGCCACGAGTAACTCGAGGAAGGGCCACCCATTTGGTAAGGAACATATTCAATAATTTCTCTCACGGATATACCCGGCAAATCAACTCGACCTTGGGATACGGCGCCCCGGTCAAAGGAGCGACCAAAGCGGTGGAGGAGCAATCTCTCCATCAACAAAGAGAGAAGCATCAACGTTAAAATCCACGCCAAAAGGCTTCAAAAATACAAGAAACTAGTCAATCTCGGTCAAAAGAACTCGGAAATACAGATATAAATAGGAAAAAACACTCCACAGCGGGGGAGGCTTATCGGTGAGTACTCGAAACCAATCATTGGGACCACCGGCCGCGCCTTTCAAAATCTTACGGAGAGCGAACAAGCATCTCCTCATCGACAACTTCGGTCGTGGCCACCATACGAGAGGATCCTCGGCGCCCAGAGTACTCAAAGCCAAAGTTCTCACGCGCCTTCAAAGGTTGTACTCGGCGGCGGAGGTAACTTGCCACAATAGCAAAACCGGACAAACCATTACGCTTCAGGTACCTAATCCTATCAAAAAGAGGTTCAAGAAGAGACAACTTCGGCGAAGTGAGCTGCTCTTTCTCCCATCGGTCATTCGGAACAGGCGGGACCCAGAGTAGGTTTGAAGTCTTTGGAGCACCGGCACCTCCATCAAGATTACCGACATAAAACCACTCGGATCGCCAATCCTTCACGGAATCAACAAGGTCATAGTCAAAAAGTGGCTAGACTTACGCCCCTACGGAATTGGATCCCACATCCACCAAGGGCGTGGAGGGAATCATTGCGGGGCTGCGGCTTGAGACGGAAAAAAAACAGGAGCAGATTGAGGGAGGGAGGAATGCCAAGGAAAGTCTCACAAAAATGGATAAAAACAGAAAGATGAAGAACCCCATTCGGGGTAAGATCATGAAGAGATGGAAAAAAGCGAAAAAATTGGTGGAGGAAGGAACAAGCCGGCAAACAAAGCCCGGCACGAACAAAAACAAAAAAAGCACAATCTCTTCTTTGCGATGGCCTTCATAGCGACAAACTCGGGATTCAGCTGCTCGTCGACCTCCTCCTCAAAACAGACTTCTCAACTACCGACTTCTTGGGAAGCCACCTTCTTCCTTCCCATGCAACGAATCAAGCACCCAAACTAAGAAGAGGATGCGTGGCGGCAATGCAAACAAAGATTTGGGGATTTTTCTCTGGCGCTAGGGTTTTTGAGGAAGCAAAAGGCAAGGTAAAGAAAAGAAAAATGCTTGACTAATTTATAGACCCCGGTCTTAAAGGCCCACTAAGGGGCAACGGTAAAAACCCAAAAAACGGATACAAGGGGAGCGATAACGGGGAAAGGCCGATGGCGCTTAAAATCACGGAATAGCGGTCTTTATCCGTTACCCACCAACGATAAAAATCTTGTGCCATTATAAGGAAAGATAGCTTTGCCAATATTATCATAACAAGTCGACCCAAAAGAAAGGACCACCAACAACTCGATCGAAGGAAGCCAGTCAACCAGGCAAAACAAGTCTACTAAAAGATATCACGATCTTCATATCAACCAAAAACAAAAATTAAACGAAGCGGACAACCATAAATTCAGGACAAAACAACTTGGATCATTGCGGGATCAAATATTCTTCAACAATCTGAGGATACAAGGATTCTGAGTCTTACAAGACCCATCCAATTGGGAAAACCAAAAGCAATAGCTACAAAGGAACCCGGTGGGAATTCTGCCGCAGAAAACAATTACGCGAGAACCCCAACAACCAAGGTGATAGCCATTGCCGACCCGGACTACCTACGAGGCAGTCCGGGCGGCGGCGGATCAAAAGCAACCTAGATACACCAACAGTAGCATCTAAGATCGCCAAAAGTAGCACTTCTCAGCAGCATCACATCGGGCCTCTCCGGCCACAAGTTGAATCGGACCCCATGTGAACA